>OX465035.1:2208470-2363945 GCA_949841015.1 Aplysina aerophoba
CACCATGTGTGCAAGTGGACTATCTGCGCTAGTGGCTGCAGGATAAAGCACCACCAGCGCAAGTTGCAACTAGTGACATCTACCATCTGCGCAAGTGGAATGGTTGCACCAGTTGAAAGAAGGGAAACACCATAAGCGCAAGGTGCAAAGGTCAGGGTGCAAGGTGCAAAGGTCAGGACACAAGGTGCAAAGGTCAGGGCCAGGCATCAGCGCTAGTCGGTACGGGATGCAGCAACAACATGCAACTACAACCACCACCACCACCAGCGACCGGATAGGACCAGCACAGCACGATGCAGCAATCAGTGCAACTTGCGTGAGGACTATATAGGAGGAAATGGAGCCCTCACGCAAGTTGCACTGATTGCTGCATCGTGCTGTGCTGGTCCTATCTGGTCGCTGGTGGTGGTGGTGGTTGTAGTTGCATGTTGTTGCTGCATCCCGTACTGACTAGCGCTGATGCTGGCCCTGACCTTTGCACCTTGTGTCCTGACCTTTGCACCTTGCACCCTGACCTTTGCACCTTGCGCTTATGGTGTTTCCCTTCTTTCAACTGGTGCAACCATTCCACTTGCGCAGATGGTAGTTGTCACTAGTTGCAACTTGCGCTGGTGGTGCTTTATCCTGCAGCCACTAGCGCAGATAGTCCACTTGCACACATGGTGGTTCACCCTGTGCAACTTGCGCTGGTGGTGCTTTTTCATCCACCCACTGGCGCAAATACTGCACTTGCACTCGGGCAACTTGCACTGTGTGGTGGTGGTCTGTGTGGTGATAGTTGTATATGTGGAAGTGGAGGTGTGTACATGAAAACTACACAGACACTTTAGCAATTTGCACTGTGTGGTGGTGGTCTGTGGTGGTGGTAGTTGTATTATGTGGAAGTGGAGGATATATAGGTATATAAGACTCTGCTTGCACACGTAGTGGTTTCACCCCTTGCAACTTCCGCCGTTGGTGTTTCCCTTCCACCCAATGGTGCAGATACCAAGCTTATGCTCGGGCAACTTGCACTGTGTGGTGGTGTATTTTGGGTGGTGGTGGTAGATGCATACTTGTATGTGGTGGCGGCGGTTGTTGCTATGGGGTGTTGGTGTTGGGAAAATGTGCTGGTGTTAGTCAAAGAAAATATTAGCTATCAAAGAATGAAACTCAGAACAGTAGCAAAGAAAGTGGTCATTTATTTGCTACACTATGGAACACGAGCAATCAGCATGCACACATATTTCAACTTGCATTGGCCAATTACGGTATTTTGAAGTCACAGGTGGCAAATCATCTTATAGGCATAATGGTAGTTGAAGTAGGTGTGTGTCTCTGGTGCTTCAGTGTCATATTTGGCTACAATACTTTCCCTTTGGAGGGGGGCTATATGTCACATTTAGGCACATGATGCTGTATATACATTGTCCACAGCTGGTGGGCTAATCACATCACGTGTATACACGTGCATATACGTGCATGTGCACACACACACACACACACACACACACACACACACACACACACACACACACACGCACACACACACACACACGCACACACACACACACACACGCACACACACACACGTACATGTACACACACGCGCACACGGTTATTTCTACACAACTACACAACAAATGCCAGTGGCTACAACACGAACACACACAGTAAGCGGAGACCGTCCTTTAGGCCTAAAATCTAACTCTTCACATCTTTCCTGAGGGCTAAGAAGATGTTCGCTGGAGTGATCTGTGGGCTGCACCCATTTTGATGACTCTTGCATAGGCAGAAGACGGCGCAGGGCAGAGTAGCATAAATGATTGCTATTTAGATGGTTTGGTGTCAGGTTGCAGACGTGATGAAGGCTATTTGTAAGCTCACACCTACTATCTTATTTGCTACATTATGGTACATGAGCAATCAGCATGCACACATACTTCACTTGCACATGCGGTGGCCAGATTTCAACTTGCATTGGCCAGTGAGCTTGAGGGTATTTTGAAGTCACAGGTGTCAAATCATCTTACGCACAATGGTGGTTCAAGTAAGTGTGTGTCTCTGGTGCTTCAGTGTCACATTTGGCTTTGGTGAGCGGGGTATGTATCATTTACTCACACGATGCCCTATATAGATTGTCCATAGCTACCTTGTCCTTGAAGGCATGTTTAGTGCTGGTGGGCTAATCACATCAAATGTATACAGACGTGCATGTGCACACACACACACACACACACACACACACACACACACACACACACACACACACACACACACACACACACAGACACAAACACACACACACAAACACACACACACACACACACACACACACACACACACACTGCACTGTATCAATACCAATCTATAAGTAGCATGTTTATGCATTGGCTGTAAACACACTCAGCAAGCAAGGACCGCAGGCACACCGGGCAACTGGCGTTTCTTATACGTAGGTCCTGTAGATTAAATAGGCCCTCAGCCCCTCTAGTAAGCAATGGGCGCGCTATTTCTGAAGATGATTTCAGAGAGGCAACGTGCGCGCAAAGCTTTTCAACGCTAGGGACACTTGGCATACCTTAGCGTCAGTGGATGAAAGCGTTCACAAGTGTCTGCGCCGCTCCGGTTACTTTTCCGAGGCAACGGTGTTAGGGCCTTCTAGACGGCAGCCATTGTAGACGACGGCAGTACCAAGACAGCAATCGATGGCGCGCTTTCCGGGAAAATATTACGCACCATATTGATCCGTGCTCGACTAGCCACCCAAAGGCAGCGTGCAACTCTTCTCCTTCGAGAAAGGCGCTTCCAAAAGTCGCCCGCAATATAAATCCCTCACACGCAATGCTGTGCTAATACGGAAGCAATATAAATGTAAGTACAATTATACTGCCGTAGTATCTATACTATGTACTTGGCCGTCTACCTACGACAGCAAACGTCTAATTAAGAAATCCTTGTAATGAAGTAGTCTTATGGACCACCTCACCATGTGTACAAAGTTTCATTGCAACGTGCCAACATTTTTATTCCTATTGAAACCACGCTATCTATCAATATTAATGTATCATACAAGATGTGTTGTTCTATGAGAATTTATATTGTCAATTGGCCTGCAATTTGCAGGAGACGAAAGGCCTAATTAAAAAATTTGTCTAATTTAAAGTCCATTAAATTCCCCATACTTTACTGGCATACTAAGTGTTTAGCCACCAAGCCATCCAGGGCCCCATACAATTATATTATTTATTTACTTTAGATTAGTATGATTTATTGCAACTTGCACTGTATAGATTAGTATGATTTATTGCAACTTGCACTGTATAGATTAGTATGATTTATTGCAACTTGCACTGTATATATATATATATATATATATATATATATATATAGGCTGAGAATATTACTATGATTGTAGCACTACCACTGGCAGTGTTTCTGCAGCGTGCATGGACATGATAAGCAAAGTTGGAGTTTGGGTGTATTTGTTGTGGATGCCCTTAGGGCAGTGATTGACACTGGTGACATAGAGTGCCAATTAATACTTTGATGAGTCATATGCATGTACGTATGCAAATGGCAACATTTGATGAAATTCAACTTTGTCTTTTAATGTACAAACATGCAAAGAAAAGTACACACTTCCACACCGTACTATGTATGTAGCACGGTAGGTCAGTCCATGGCCACCCTATACTCATAGTATATATAAGTATGTACTTCATTACAATTGTATGCAAGAATGTATACTATATTATAATTACTATAGGCCCTGCTAATTAATTACACATCATGCAAATATATAATTCTGTACAATGTCATATAATTATAGATTATGTGTTGAAAGTAACAATGTGTTTTTGTCTCTATATTGTGTAGCTACAAACTTACAGATTGCTCTTGATCTCAGAATGCAATCCCAGCGCAAACTGCCTGGCCGTCGCCATCCAGCAGCACCCTTGTTCCCTGTGTATGTGGGTCACAACCTGCCAGAGGCCATTTCGCGCCGTGTACTCCTGCGACACTTTCAGGAGCACAATTTTTGGCCTGACACGGAACAGTCCACAATAATAGACACACCTGGTAAGCGACATGGAAAGATGTTCTTCTGCGATTCTGATACTGCTGATTATGCAATAGCAGTAGTGAATGGGACTAAGATTGGCTCATTCACTGTTGTTGTGGAACAGTGGGAAAGCAGGGTGAAGCAGCCACTGTCCAGGGCAAGACGTGTTCCACTTGAAGTTGCAGTTAAACTTTCCAACTGTCACCACGCCATTCCGAAAGAGAAATTGGAGTCTATGGTTTGTAAAATTGATCCAACTGCATCAGTCTTCTTTCATCCAACTGAACTGACCAAGCCTAACTGGGCCCACATCAACTGTGTGGACCACTCTTTAGCAGACAAAGTGGTTACCAGGCTACATGGTACAATCATCCATGGGCTTCCACTATCAGCGAAGGTGGTTGGCAAAGATCATCACGGTACAGCTTCAAGCATCAACCATCCCATTTCATCAACTCCAGCACTACAACCGGGAGCTGTCAGACCACCCTCAGGTACTCTTTTCTTTGTTTCAGTTAAGGTATCATACCTCCCAAAGTCTGCAACAGAAGATGACATTCGGAGACGTTTATGGAGAATTTCTTCGGATGTTTCTATAAAGGTCCTGGATGTAGCTGATCAGAAGTTCAACTACGCATATATCAATTGCAGTGACAAAAGTGTGGCAGACAAAGTGGTGCACTGCTTGAACGGCAGATCTGTGGGCGGTAACAAGGTGCGAGCCAAGATTGTGGAGCAGCCACCTCCGAGGAGTGTACTGCCAACAGAACCTCCAAAACTGCAAAAGTCTTTTGATGTGCCTCGTGAGTGGGAAGGTGATTTGGAGACATTCTCACTGAAAGACGTTCCACCAGACAGTGCTGAATTCAACAAAGTGCTGCTTGTTATGCAGAAAACGATGCCATCAGTTAGGATCACTAAACTAGGGCGAATTCAGAATAAGTGGCTCTGGAACAGGTATTCCCAGCACTGCGATGAGATAAAGGAGAAGAATGGTGGCGTGTTAATGGAGAAAGAGCTGTTTCATGGTACTGGAGTGAACGACCCACAGCTCATCTACAAGGGAGAGGAAGGCTTTGATATGAGGTTCTGCAACACTGGGATGTGGGGCAGAGGCATCTACTTTACTTCCAGTGCAAAGTACTCAGACCGCTATGCATACACATCCAGAGACAGTGGAATAGCTGGCTCCCGTCAAATGTTTTTAGCAAGAGTGAACATTGGTGAGACACACGAGTGCCATCCAGATCGTAACCTAACCATGCCACCTATCAAGCCGTCCCAGGCCTCCACCTCCACTTCTGTGCAGTTCAGTCTGGTCCGATATGACTCAGTTACTGGTGTTACAAAAGACTCACAAGTGTACATTGTGTATGACAATAGAAAAGCCTACCCACTGTATCTTATAACATACGCTCTTGCTCCTTCTAGCTTTTTTATCTAAAGCTGGGTACATTTATATACCCTCTTTCAATGTAAGGGAACTACTGTGCTAACATGTTAATAATTTTGTGAATATGAATATGCGTACAAAATTCAGTTTTGTACCTGACGAAGACCTTCGTGGTCAAAATGTCGTACCACTGCAATTATTGCACCTTTTGCTACGTGAATGCTCATTATCACTGTTGATCATCTGAAGCCGTAGCAATGAGCCTCTACGATATCATGTTAATAATAAGCACTTGCACACGCAATTTGCAATTTTTATAACATTTGGAAATACATATTTTCTGGAATCACATACAGCATCTAAACAACAACACAGTAGCGAAAAATATAATTATTATATGTCATCAACCATTTGTATTCAACCACACAGAGCTTTAGTGGGATTATTACAGCATTGTTTTGTACGCATATTCATATTCATATTCATATTTAAATTATTATTGTATACTATAAAATTTTTACATATACCATCCGTCCGGGATCGAGGCTGTGGGCATCACAAGTACTGCATCTGGCCAGGTCCACCAGGTCCACATCCACATGGCTTTGTGCATAGCTTGAACTGTACTTTGTGATTGCACACTAAATTTATTTACATAATCATATCATATAAGCAAGCCAGAATTGGATGTCAGTGTAATGTTGTTGCATTTGTTAGTATTAAATGGTCAGTAAATGTGGGTCAAGTTCCGGCCCTGCAGTGTCTGGCTGGCCTACTCAGAAATAGGTTAATACTAATGTAGATTCAAACAGGTGGTCCTTGGTGTAGGAGCATCATTGTAATAAAATAAACTTCATCAGACTCACCTATGTGTATAATTAATCTTTGTGCGTTATGTAGCTACATGCATATCCCAATGCCAGCATAATATTATGTAGAATCTGATATATAATAGCTACTCTTATCTTGTGAAGCCAGTAGCAGTTTGCACGATTCCTTTAGTCATCCAGTCCTGTTCTCCATGCCAACACTCCCAATGAATCCCACCACACACAACACTGTCTGTAGGATACAGTGCACACGTATGCTCATGTATGTAGTTGTACTAGCGATACTCTATCAAGGACACGACTGATCTGATCAGAGCTTTAAGAAGGGGTAGAGGGAAGGGAAGGGAGTTGGTCTCCAATATCATTTCTTCCTCAGCTGATAATTATATAGATGTAACAAAAGACTAGGTTCAGTTTTGCCTTTCTGGAAGGGCTTGCCTGCTAGCTCATGGCATATGATTAGCAGTGACATTGCCTAGAATCATGCATAGCATTATACATAGGAACATAATGACTGTATATATACGTATCAACATGGTTTGGATCCCACTCATATATTATGCACGTGGTTATCACTCATATTTATTATATATACTGTGGTCTTGGTTTTGAACGTATTGTTGGTCAGAATGAGGCCCTACATATGTAAACTATATAAAATACACAAGAAATAGAAGATGAAGCACAGTACAGCTGCAGCCATTTTCATTTCAGAACTTTTTATGAAAAGTGAATGTCACTAATTTGTGATGTTGCCAGAAGGATCTACACGGCTTAATTGGATGGAGACACTTTAGTAGTACAGCTCCCCTCACATCTCATAGTCCATATGTACATAGTGGGTGGCACCTATGGCACCTCGGCAAGCACAGTACCACGGAAACATGTATGTATGCATAATATTATGTGCATGTGCATGTGGTATATACAGCAAGAAATGTCAGAAGCTCTCCTTGAAATTCCAACTGGTGCACGGATCAGGCTGTGACAGGATCACTGCATTCCATGCCTCAGACACTTGTATATAGGAGTGAGCCAAATGCTTGCCTGATGCCATATATACTGTATGTAAATATAACGTATAATGTATGTAGGTAATGTAGAATATATACTGTATATAAATGACTATATACTGTATGTAAATGACTGAGCATGGAATCCTCGAGAATCTTCACATGCATTGTTCAATTCTTTGTTGGCAAATTACTGTTTTATAATTATTTTTAATAGATTTACCATTTAATTTCCATGTTCAAAGTTACTTTGATGTATGCGTAATATATCCATTTGAGCATGCATGGTTGTATAGTGATGTTGTAGAGGCTCATTGCTACTTTGTTGATATCAGGCGAACTGATCGTGAGCAAATACGTAGCAGAATCAATAACAATGACATTTCGGCCACGAAGGCCTTTGTACATTTCGGCCACGAAGGCCTTTGTCAACTGCGTACAAAGCGTTTTGCGCATTGTTATTGATTCTGCTATGTATTTGCTCACGATCAGTTCGCCCGATGGCTGTATAGCTTGCATGCTTCATCAATTGGTGTAAAGTCCATTGTAAATTTCACAATAAAGTCTACAGTCTCAGTAGACTATACTATCAGAAGTGAGGCTCAGACAAGGTATAAATGAGCCACTTTGATCTGATGAGAAAACAAATTTTGCTATATATTAACAACATGTGTTTTTGTTATGTGAAAACATGTCTTTCGTGGATAAAGGGTTATAAATGGTATTAATGCATTAATCACCGTCTTCGCAATGCCTGTACAAGTGAGGCAAGCAACAACAACCACAGACACATGCACAGCACAACGTATATAAACAGAAAATGATGGTATCCAAGTCTTGCTGCTAGTTGCAGTAAGTCGCCAAACAGAGGATATCTGTTTATGAGGGTTGGCTTTAACCTGATGATTTGACCAAGGTATAATAATACTGTAACACTCTTGAATACTGAGATGACACAATATTAGAACTAAAGATAAAGTGAGTCATTCACTATTGTACAATGTCATTATTATGCATGAAAGTAGTAATCTATGATGCAATTGACAGCTAGCACACCAGGGTGTGCCACATATAGTTTTGTGCCAGTGTGTGCTAGCTGTGGTAGAAATTTTATACTGGTTTGAATACCAATCTGCTGACATCATGGACATAATACATGGACGTACAATACAGCATACAGCATTTATACATATGAACATATATTCCAATACAGCTGTGCAAGTTACAAAATACCCTGTTATGTTGTAGAAATTATTATAAGAATTATTGTTACAATGTAATGTGTGGGCACTCTGGCTATATTGAAAGATTGTCCAAGGGCATGTCCATTAGATATGAAAGTAATTGTACACTGTTGGGTTGTTCTATGGCCATTGCTGTAACAGAATGTATCACACTGTATGAAGCTCTTTCAGTTCAATTCATTGATTTATACAAAGACACTCCCCAACCACATGGAATCAGGTGAGACCCAGGGCAGTCAATACGTAGTAGTTACTACACGCTTTGTACTCTCCCTTCAGCAGCCTGGCATCAGAAGGCACCGGCTACTGTGAGAGGTATATATGGGAGCCCCTCCAATGATATTAATTTCACGCCTAGACAAGTGATTATTAACTGGAACTTCCTCTTACTGGCAAAGGCACCTTAGACCTTATCAATGAAGGCGCTCAGTAGTAGTTCAAGTACAGGCTAGCGGCATTGAGTGTGCCATACTACCTATCCAAGGGACTGGGGAGTCTGTGGACCTGCTGGTGGCTATACAGGGAGCAAATACCCTCAGCAACTCATACTAGGTAGGCACAACACCCTGATAATGTTAGCCCACTGTACTACACATATACAGATTGTGAAATCAGTAGAGCTGTACAGACAGTATCAGTGATCAATATCCTGCATATGATGATCTGGCTCATCCACAGGGAACTGCAGAAGTGGGGCTAGACTTGGTCATTGGTTGATTTCTTGTGACACAGATAGAGGACAGCTGTGGGCCAATAAAATGGCAGAAAAGGTACGCTTTCAGAGACGGTTTACACACACACATTTGATGAGCACAACAGACAGATGCTAGAGATGAGAGAACTAGTGCTAGAAGTTACAAGAGGAAATAATCAATCATGGTGAGTAGGACCCACATTGCGGTGATTAAGTCTTCTATATTTTTCTGGCCTCAGGGTTGTAGTTTTGGCACCTAACCTATGTAGCTACACCTACATGTGGCAAATGAGTGAGGGCATGCATGTATGGCGACACCTCCAACACTACCCCCAGTGACAAGGTACGTAGAGATTATAAACAGTTCTTATCACAGAAGACCCCACTGACAAAGCAGAAAAGGCAAGAAACAACCATATCCCAGGTGTGGCAGTTGTCTGATTGCCCGACACGCACCTAACTGTGCAGCAGCAACATCTACCTTACCATACCACGGCCTCCACCACCATCCAAGCTGCAAGCACCATCCCAAAGGAAGATGTTGTTTGCTCATCCACCGAAGTCCCCCTCTACTTGTGCACTTTAGCATGACCTATAATACCCAGTTTCAGTGGATCTTCTCCAAGGAACTTAATAGTCAAGAGAAGGGAGTGAGTGGGAGAAAGCAGACAAGTTCTTTGGGATGCATCTAGATCGGATGCCTAGAATGTGCATGAAGCGATAGCTGATGCTATGAATCAGAGACGGTGGACAGGGTCTATGATTGCTTTGCCTGGAGGAAAGGCAACAACAAAATGCCTTCCAATCATCATCTTTGTTAACACTCCTCCAAATACCTGTTCACGCCATCAGCACCTTCCAAAGAAGTGTAGCCACCAAGGGCACTGAAAAGGCAAGCCAGTTAAGCAGAGGAGTATAATATTATATAGCATGTGACCCCAGGGTGTAAGGCGCCCTTCATCCCTAGTTAGACCAAGTGGACTACCACGTGTTGACAAAGTCACACTCACTCATGCTGTCCAGCTTCATTGCTTTCAGGACTCACTGGGTAACATCAGTGGCACCCACCTAGTGGAAGATGGGAGTCTACACCCACCATGGACTGGAAAAAAAAGTGCAAAAATAAAGTAAACCCATGGAGTGTCCATACTAATTTCAGATCAATGTAATGCATTAGAATTGTGTTGTCTAAAGTGATGTTTGCTCAGCCAGATCATGCCATGAGCTTCCTTTAGAAGTCCATGATTGAAACCCTCACTCACCACTACAAAAAGCCGTCCCGTGGGGAAAGCTGCCACACTAGGATTCAAGTTATGCCAACAGGAACAGACACTGCATCACTTCCAGAGTGCCTTCAGTTTTGACACTTTTACTCTAGTCCGGAGTCATCCACACAGCTGGAAAACAATTGTCAAGGAGTGCACCTTTCTCCTGAGCTGTGATGTCTTGCAGCCTACAAGCTTACAGTTACCTATATACCTACTACCAGCTCCCAAACACTTTCTGCATGAGTATACAAGACACTGTCCAAGCACGCCTTGTGCACTCACATGACGTCCGTTGTAGAAGAACATTATACCTATACGTTGCATACAAGCCTATGTATGTATATAGATATATATAGGGATCATCATCAGATAATCTTCCTGATGCTTGCATAGGAGGAACATTGGAAATAATTTTTTTTTATCAGGTTAAGTGAAACAGGTGATGGATAATCTACTGAGACACACAGGCCTATTCAATAAGAAACTTGAGTAACTGACTGACTGACCGGTTTGCACGCTTTTCACAACTGCCTAGAGCTAAAATGCACGATTCAATCCTCTTCCCCCCAAGTTTATCCACTTCTATTGGCTATTCAACCCTGTTGTGTCTTTGTGGAGTACGTACAGCACAGGCACTATCTTAGTCTTGTTAGCAGCACACTTTTTGTTGATTTATATTCAGCGGTTTATGCCTTATGTTTTTATATATATATAATATATAGTTATATATTTATTTATTATATAATATAACTATATATAACTATATTATTATTAATAATTATAAATAGTGGTGTGGTGAATAAACAAAATGGAGTTAACTCCTTTCACATGGATGCATGCACATACGCACACACGCATCGATATACGCATGCATGAACTCTTTCTTCTCACTATCCTATACAGAATGAAAACACAATGTACGTATGTTGTTATGGCATCTTTACTGATTATTGTTTTGGTGGCTACCACATAATTAAGTATATGTACATGGGGAGTTGAACCATACCACACGGTGAGGTGACACTTGTTGAGCTAGTCACTGGTAATCGTACTCTGAACCAGACTGCTGCAATAGAACAGTGCTGAGCAGCCCTGGGGGACGGTCACTTTGTTCTATTCACTGGAAACCATTGATTGCTTCCCGAATTACCAGTTCATGTACGTGTACGTACATGTGTGCTACACACACACATCACTAAATCACATGACAACGACATCCTTCTCTCCCTAGGATGGTGAGGTAGACACTCCAGATGGCGCTACACTCAGCTCCACCAGTACTACAGATCCCAGCAACAATCCCATCCAAAGTGAAGCACAATCAAAGGTGAGCTGGAAGGCATACATATGTATACGTATGTATGTACCGTGAAAACAACAGGCTACACAGTTGCTGAGTTGGTAATATCATGCTTCTGATGATCCAGGTTCATCTGTAAGGACAGCATACGTATCAGCTGTGGAAGTGACCCCAAAACTGCTGTTTGTTAATCTCTTCTTACACAGAGAGAGTGCATATGTGCCCACTAAAATGCCTGAAATAGTACATGTTTAGACCGCGCTATATATAGTATGTACACACAACATACACATGTAGAGAGTAGATACAACATACGTACATGTAGATTCACATGCAAGACATGCTCAAATCTATGATAAAATAACCTGTGCCCCTACATGTGCTCTTGTACACAAACACACACACACACGTGCACAAACACACACGCGCGCACACACACACACATGCACACACATACACAAGTGCACATACGCACACTTTTTGTGTTTTATCATTAATCTCACATCCAGGGTGAAAACACTGATGTGAAGCAGAGTCTGCTCAACAATGTACGTTTGCATGACCAATGTCACACATTAGCACAGAAATTTGCATACGTATAAACAGATATATGTGCTATATGCATATATGTGACATGCGTAATAATATCACTCTACTCCATTCAGGAGCGAGAGGTAGACACTCCAGATGGTCTTGCTTGCAGCTTAACTGCTACTACACAGTACGTTTACAACGCCATCCACGATGAACCACAAGCAAAGGTGAGCTAATGGAGGGATGCGAACGTACGTAATACAGTAGGACTACACCACGCAGAGCTCCGTCTTATTTGACTTAGACCAGATATCTATGTGCCATGTGCCAAAATGGCTTGATGTGGGCTGGGACCATGTTAAACGTACTACACTCTATAGCAACTCCATGGTGCCATGTCATTGGAGCAAGCAAGCATGTCAAATGGTGCTTGACATTGCACTCGGTCACAGCCTTGCACATTTTCCATTCTATCTTTTCAGACAATGGAACACGTGTGTCCAGTTTGCTGTAAACGTGTGCTTCAGACAGTGATAATTCAGTATTATCCTTGTCACTGCGTCCGACGGATGTGCCCTGACTGTGATGCTAAATTAGAGAAGTCTGGGATGGACTCTTGTGACATACACATTTTCAGTAGTCGAAAGACCCCACGGCAGAGGAAAAAGAAAATGTGTAAATGACAATTATTCACTAGCTCTTGTACGTAGATTGAGTACATTTGCCAGTTTTGATTTATGTGTACTAAGCTATGTGTTCAATACTTATGGACATGGTACAAATGTATATAGCATATAATGTATAAAGCATGAAATGGTCATGCGCAAATGTGAGCATGGCTGATCGACACACTACAGACACTATATATAGCAATCGCAAACTGAAGTCATTACCTAAGAAATGCCTTCAAGACATCTTATGAAACAGAGACAGGAACACTGACACTACCAGTGGAGGAACAGCACAGACAGCAACGTCTCCAAATTATTTGACGTTCATGCATGGAGGATGTCTGCCTACCACTCCAGATACAACTGATTACGAACAGACCTAGCAAAAATGGTGAGCCTTGATCTGCCAACCCTTAGGTATACATACCTGATGCAGTAACATTGTCACAAATAGTTCCTGCGCAACGTTCATAATGGACATGGTGAACAGAGGAGGAGGCTGGTGTGTGTGTGTGTGTGTGTGTGTGTGTGTGTGTGTGTGTGTGTGTGTGTGTGTGTGTGTGTGTGTGTGTGTGTGTGTGTGTGTGTGTGTGTGTGTGTGTGTGTGTCAACAGGTGTCCGAGGAGAGTAACCTTCCAGGTAAAGCCTTTTCTATTTAAACTTAGGTCACTCCGCACACCTGTAAAACGGTATCAACTGGAAGAGGAGATTTAACACAAATATCAGGGTCTGTTGCATTGCAGTAGAGTCATTTAACAATTTGTAGACCCAATTGCACAATGCACATTGCAATCACTTATGTGATAAAAGTATTGTAGAGTCGCACGCAAATTTCAATGTTGTTCAGCACACAAGATTACTGTTTTCATATGTAATCACACGAGTGACGGCATGTGTAATCAGGACTAGAAATCGTGAAAGACTGTACATTAATGACAGCAGACACACAGTATGGTACAAGTTGCATGGCAAGGATGTCAGTGGAAGGTCCAATTGCTTTACTGGTTACTTCCCTTTCCAGTGATGTGCAACAATTAGGAGGTGATGAAACATACAACTACGCAACCTTCATTGTCACTTTGAGGCAGAGGGCAATCTTACACCACAACACAACTCCTGAATAAAGTGGCCTGCCTCCCTTGAAGACTCCAGTATAGACATTGGGCCAGTATGAGAGGCAGGAGGGAGAAATCCTGAGGAAGAAAAAGCCAGAGAAACAGTCAATAGTACCAGTGAGTATTTACACACTGCATTATTGTTATTCTCGCTGTATAATATAGCCATTCAGTGCACCCTACTTGCACTGCTTCAGCCTTACTACTTCACTGTTATATGGGGAGAAGAACATATCCTTCCGACATGAACATAAAAGTTATAGGTTGCCATACACTACTGGCTGGATGTGGTGCAATCCTGTACAAAGTAGGACATATCAAATGCGAATAAGATCAAATGTGTGGAGTTTGCCAAACGTTGTATTGCTGCAAAGGACTCCTTCAAAGACGTTATCTGGACTGATGAGAGCACAATACAGCTTGTGAGACACGCAAGATCAGTTAGGATCAAAATTGGAAAGGAGCCCCACTACAAGCCAGTGGCAAAGCACGCAGTTAAGGTCCATGTGTGGGCAGGAATTTCGATGCGTGGGGCAACAAAGATATGTATTATTGATCAAATAATGGATGCGCCATTCTATGTGAACATACTTGAGAACTTTTTGACACCCTTCATCTAAGGGAAGTTCCCACAAGGACACCGGTTCATGCAAAATGATGACCCAAAGCATACGAGTCAGCTTGCAAAGGCGTACATGGAGGAACAGAGCATGAACTGGTGGAAGACGCCAGCTAGCAGTGCTGACATCAATCCAATAGAGAGAGTGTGGGCGGAGCTGAAGAGGTACATAGCAAGAAGAGTGAAGCCACTGAGCAAAAGTGACCTGGTCAGTGGCATTGTAGTGTTCTGGTCAAGGTGGATGACCCAAGACAAGTGCATCAAGTACATTCGTCATGCGACCAACGTTTTGCCAAAGGTGGTAGCGAAAGAAGGAGGTGTCACAGGCAAATAGATTAATTACACTCTTTCATGAACTGTCTCTTATTACTTTATTACTGTGTAATACAAGACACGCTCTAACTTCGTGTACATACAGTAGCTTACAGGTACATATGTACATACTAACTTGTGTACAGTTGTTCAGTACATGACTAATTTCACTACAGTGGATATGGGTGTGCCCTGTGTCCACGAGTTATGCCTCGGCAACTAGCGTTAATGGCATCTTTGTAGGTCTTCCACCAGTCTGCTTCTTTTGGTCCGGGATGTGGGGGCTGTACAGAAGCAATTGCTTCTCGCACAGCTTTAAGGCGATTGGGTGACAGAGCCTTTTGCCATAACGATGGTCGCCAGTACAATTGGATGTAGCTCTCTCCTTCTCACTGAAACACTTCTTCGTTAGCAACACACCAAAGTTGGAATGTGAGCACCGCTTTCTCCAGCAGTCTTCAATGGCATCTCTTTTAATCCTTAGTGGAGATTTGCTCCCATAGTTGGCAAAGACATCAAAGTCAATGTCATCATCCAGGTCAGCTTCGCGTATCATTGATGACCTTGGGGTTTCAAATGTACTTGGTGTAGTCATGAATGGTGGGGAATATGGGGGGAATGCACTAGGTACATAGAAGCCAAATGGATTGGACATGGCACTCCCATATGATGGAGACATCGCTGCTACTGCCCAGCTCATCGAATTTATGGGTGGTATCGTAGAAACAGCTGCTCTTTCAACCTCAACAAGTTGTTTCTGCAACATGTCGACTTGTTGCCGTAACTCTGTGACCTCATTGCAGATTGCTGTATCAGGAATGCCTGGAACATTGCTGATATCGGCAAGGCTGGTCCTATATATTTTCACTGGACTCGGGCGTTTACTCGGCCCATCTGGGATGTTGCTTAGAGACAGAGGAGGAGAGGATGTTGCTTGAAGATTTTCAACATCATCTCTTCTGGAGCTCAGACAATCTTCCTCTACTTCCTGCACATCTTCTTCATCAGTTTCCTCATCAGATAAGGCTGTGGTGGCAGGTGAGCCAGACACTCTTTCCCTCCTGTGTCTTCTAAAACAAGTCGAAAAACGATCTCGATTAGATTCGTACGTATTATCATCAGTATATATATACGTAGCTACAGTAGATATATTATACAGTCTAGCGTTGATGCGTACCTTCTGTTTCTCCCCTTTCGCTGCTGACTTGTTCTGTTTCTTAGCTTTCGCCGCTGGCTTCCTCTTTTGCTTGGCCTTCTGAGGCGCCGACCATTCCAGGAGGTCTAGAACTGTCCCCGTGTACTACTGAGAGTTGATGCGGGCCATTACAACTGCACCGACGGTGATATCTTCTGCATTGGCAAGTATGTGCTTCACGTTCACGCGGTTCTGTTCTCCCTTGCACAATCTATCCATCCACTCGATCAAGACTTCGTTCTTTCTCCGAGACATGTTCTACGCCACCAACCGACTGCCGCTTGAGAAGATTTCGCACGTCGAATACTATATTATTTAGCACTTATTCGTGCGTGCCACGCACGTGTACACGCGTGTGCGTGCGAGTGAGGCGGGCGTTACTTTTAATCACCACAGTACAATTACAGCTCAGCCTGTGTGTAGGAACATCATTAATTTACGTATATAGCATAATAACATACTAGCATACTCTAAAATACTAGGCATATGTACTTGACATGCACACTGCTTATGACTAGCTGTACATATTGTACTATAGGTACAGTATGAGTAGGGAGGGACACATACTCACACATGGCATTGGTGCCCTCTCATTATGGTGCTTAAGCTGAATGGAGCAAAATACGTAGGCTCAGTGCCCAACTCCCAGCCTGGTGCAACTCCACACAACTGGCAGCTAAATTCACAACGCCATACTACCATGTCTGTTCCTTGATCAACAACTCAACAACACTATTGTAGCTACAGGCATTCATTCAATTCAAGTCATACACACACCAGGCCAACACCCCTGTACTGAGGCAAAACCACCTTGCTAGCACTTAGAGAGGCATTGGTGCGAGTAGTATGCAGTGTGTATGGAGTAAGTCTAAAGTGAGCAAAAAAACTTGAATGACAGTTCCAATTACTGCAACCCTTTGAGTACACTGTGTGCTTTGAATCATAAGGACGAACAGGAGGCAGTTAGATGATGTTCTTCCTGATGACCCAATTAACAGTCCTTTTCACCATGTCCTCTGCTACGAGTGCACAAAGGGTGCTGAAGGAGAGTTGAAGGTCCCTGTTATGTCCCTGTTAGCTAAATTCACAACGCCATACTACCATGTCTGTTCCTTGATCAACAACTCAACAACACTATTGTATCTACAGGCATTCATTCAATTCAAGTCATACACACACCAGGCCAACACCCTTCTCTGGTTTAGGTGCAACACATGTATTTAAGGAAAAGCTAACTCTGCCCAACAAATGGTGCAGTGGGCACGGGCACATGAAGAGTGTACTGATGTCAGTGAGGTTCGGCATGTCCACAGCATGCCTTATTGCACACTGCATACCACAATCTACAAAGCTGTGGGGTACAGGGATGTTGTGCTGAACAGGATAGTGATGACACAGAATATAACAGACAACAACAACACACCTACGCACATGCATTCATATTTGCATACACCCCAAATCCCACACACGCGTGTGAGGAAGCACACACACACAATCTCTCCCACACATACATACAAACACACATACGAACACACATTCACTTACACACAAACACATACACACACACACATTCACCTGCAAGTGGATATAAGCAGGAGATGGGACATAACTACCCCCTAAGGATGTTGTATATATTGTATATGATGTTGCTGCATTGTTCATCCTACCGATGTATAAAATACATATGTACTTTAACCCTTTAATATACCACTAAGTTAAGGGTTAATCTTGTGGAGGCCTCCAGCGAATGGCGACAAAGTGTCTAACAAGGTCGGCACAGGAACCCATAGGCAAGTGACAGATGTGTACTGCGGTGACACCCTGTGTATACTGCGGTGACACCCTGTGTACTGCGGTTGAAGCCTTTAGGAAAGGTCTATTGAATTCATAATAGAGGGAGGGACTCATTTACCGACCACTGCGTTCCATTTGTCATGAATATCAATCTCTCCCTACTGTGTGACCTTCTGTGGTCACAAAATAGTATCTAGTATTTAATACAGATGAACATACACATCTATATGTATAAATGCTACATTGAATTCTTGGAAGGTATCCGTGACTAGAACATGACAGCAACAGAAAGTACTGTATAGTGTGAAAGTGTTTCAGTATTATTCATCCATACAGTGCCTATCCCCTCCCACTTGGGAGTCAGGTGAGGCCCTAGCGGTCAATAAGTACCCTCCCCTCGTCAGACTGGCGTCAGAAGGTTCTAGGGCTACAGTGAGTTGACGTGAGAGTGCTACTACGTCATTGTCGTGGAATACACCCCCCTGAACACGTGATTACATACCTGGGACTTCCTCTTACCGGCTAGGGGGGCACTCTGCAGGAGTTCTACAATGAACAAGTTACAGGTTAGTTGTATTGTGTAAGCCTCCCTACCTAACAGGAGTTCGAGGTGTACAGGGCTATAAATACTAACTGTAGAGTTCATCCGCAAGAACAGCATATCAGCTGTGGAATGTTCCCACTATAATGGCTGAAATGGTACATGTTCAGATAGTGCTATATGTATACACAACATACATGTGTAAAGAGTACATGCAACATACAGTCATGTAGGATCACAAGCAAGACAAGCTCAAATCTATGATCAAATTAACCTATGCCCCCTACATGTGCTCTTGTACACAAACATGTGCACATACACACACACACACACACACACACTTTTGTGTTTATCTTTCTTCTCATTAATCCCACATCCAGGGTGAAAACACTGATGGGAAGCAGAGTCTGCTCAACAATGTACGTTTGCATGACCAATGTCACACATTAGCACAGAAATTTGCATACGTATATACAGATATATGTGCTATATGCATATATGTGACATGCGTAATAATATCACTCTACTCCATTCAGGAGCGAGAGGTAGACACTCTAGATGGTCTTGCTTGCAGCTTAACTGCTACCACACAGTACGTTTACAACGCCATCCACGATGAACCACAAGCAAAGGTGAGCTAATGGAGGGATGCGAACGTACGTAATACAGTAGGACTACACCACGCAGAGCTCCGTCTCATTTGACTTAGACCAGACCTCTGTCTGTCCTTGAAGTTGGGTTGAAGTGGGCCTGGACTATGTTATACTAAGCTCTATAGCAACTCCATGGTGCCATGTCATTGGATGCAAGCATATCAATTGGTGTATGACATTGCACTCGGTTACACCTTGCACATTTTCCATTCTATCTTTTCAGACAATGGAACACGTGTGTCCAGTTTGCTGTAAAAGAGTGCTTCGCACAGTGATAATTCAGTACTATCCTTGTCGCTGCGTCCGATGGATGTGCCCTGACTGTGACACTAAATTAGAGAAGTCTGGGACGGACTCTTGTGACATACACTTTTTCAGCAGTCGACAGACCCCACGCCAGAGAAAAAAGAAATGACCATTACATACTTGCTCTTGTAGGTCAAGTAGATTCACCATTTTTTAATTGCGTGTACTAAGCTATGAGCGTACATACTTGTGGACATGGTACAAATGTATTAATGAGTTCGGTGTGACTGTGACTAAGTATGGAATAGACATGTGCAAATGTGAGCATGGCTAACACACACACTGCTGACACTGCAGATAGCAGTCTGGCTAGCTAGACCATCCCTAACAACCCCCATGGCTGTGGATGGGGGGAAAAGATGTACTAAACACTGCTATTAGTTCATACCTTGTATGTGACAACAGGTGCAAAGCAAATGAGCATGACAGATTCGACTCGCTTGGCACTCTAGCAAGATCCACTAAGGTCATACAAAGCTGCAACATTAATCCTCCTTGGTCCATTTGTCTACAAGCTCCTCTAATCGAGTCAAATTACGTGGGCTGACACACTATGCATACTCTTAGCACAGAATCATCTCAATAGCATCTTTCTGGTCGAAAGTCGGGTGCAAAGTGCGAACTAAACACCATTAGAAGACTGTCTGACCCCCTGAGTTAGTGAAGCTTCAAAACTTCATCCCACTCATTATTAGCAGTCTGTTTGGAACAAGTGACCACATACTACTGCACATGGAGCCATCTAAGTGTGCACTATACACTACACATGCGTTGGGTTGCATTGGAAAGAAAAGCAATCTAGAAGATTCTCCACAAGACACTCACACTGCTGTACGTATAGCTGGCTCACCTGTCTGCCATGCAGATGCACGCGAGACTCCTATTCTGTACAGATTGTACCTGCAAGAAAGCAACATGCAAACGAACTGAGAGTACCTGTGTGTGTTAAAGGTGAGATATGTAGGTATAAGCATCCTTATACAGTTAGCTAGTATACACGTATATAGCTTAGTTGTTACAGCTGTGAAAGCTTACAAAGCCAGAGCTATTGTACTACAGGAAGTACACTGTATACCAATGTGTAGGTAACAGTATTGTAAAAAGGGTACTACGCACAGCAACCCAACACTGTCAAATTGCGTATATGCAGCATCATATATAGATAGATAGACCGTAGTAGCATGATAGACGTTCTAATGAAGGTGAAATATCACAGTGCTAGGAGAAGAAAAAAGGTATATAGGTATTGTCTATCAAGTCCCCTGCAGGGACTGCGCTGGACTTTACAACGGGGAGTCCAAAAGAACATTGAAGGTCCTGGTGACAGAACAGAAGTGTACAGTACAGCTGTGAGAAGTGATGTCAACAACGGCATCACAGTGCATGTGGCAAGAACAACACTGTATTGACTGGTGAAATGCCAGAGTGGTGAAGACAGAGGCCATCTGTATCAGATGCTGGAAGAAGTCCATGAATGCAGACACTAACCTCCATCTCCCACCCTTCAGAAATCCCATGTTGGACCAAACATAGAATCAGTAATTCCAACTTTCACTTGTATTCTTTATAATGGAATTCATAGGCTAGGGTTTACATTACATAACATTATTCATAACTTCATTCCATGTCATCCTTCATTTATAAGCCAATTAGATCTTATCTTGTACTTTGCAGTTGACAAAGACCTCTGGGTCGGAACACTACCCGGCACTGTAGTTCAACCTATACTCTGGTTCTGCTCAGAAACGCGTTTGTCATTCATATTCACTGCAGTTTCCAAGTGCATTAAGTATGTGGGCATGTGTTGCAGGTGTGGGTGGTTGCACATACGCATGTACAACCTACAAAAGTACATATATGGATTTGTTGATGCAACATATGAGAAATTCATGATAAGAAATGGCAACACGTGGATGTGATGATCAGTGTATTCCATGTTATTCCTTTTCCTGTGATAGTAACAAACACTGAAGTTGGTTAATAGTCATTGTTTACTATCTGTCAAATTGTGCATCTACGAACAAGCTGATATGGACAGGTGGCTTGCACCTTTCAAAAGTAAACGTGGTTTACGTTACAGACAAGAAGAGGCTGCTTGCAGAGTAAGGTGGCTATCTCAAAGAGTACCCATCGAAGTCAAGTTCCACTGTATTGGGGCTCAAATGTAAGAGAAACTCCAGCAATCAATCCTCAGCTAAACTTGAACACAGTCTAACACTGGGAGCATAACAAGGAGGAGGACCAACTGGAGAGCCACAGAGCAGCTCTCAGTCAGTCAGGTACAAGCTGAAGTGGCTTAGGAGAGGTACATGAAGTGTACAATGCTAGGCAGACATCTTGGACACTGTGCACGTGTGTTCTCATACAAACAATGCCTAATGAGCTCATTATGTATGCTTGCAAGCATTATACATAAAACACTACAATAGTAATGATAATAATGTCTTAAGAGGATTCCCAGTACCGGGTCAATACAAGTACATATCTAACATACATTATTGGTTAGTGTAACATACAATATAAATTAATACCGAGAATTACAGTTTGGCACTACTTCCCAAGAGTCTCCGAAGGACAGCAGAAGAACTAACTCATCTCCAAGCAACTTTGCGTGAGTGAAATGACCATCACACAATCGTCCCTACTTTCGTGGGAGTGTGGGAGCCCGAATACTGTAAATAGAACCATAATATGAACAAAACTGTATCATATTTACTTGCAGCATCATAAAAGACCCAACAACCATACCGAGTTAACAGTACTACCTCTTCTCTTACTCAGATATACCTAGGAAGAGCGCTCACTCAGCAACATGCCTACATGCTGTGTGTGTAATCGAAACACAGACTCCACCAGGGCCAGAACACTGGAGTGTGCCTGTCCCTATCCTCTGTGCCATGATTGTGCTCAGGAAAGTGTGTATTGCTCGCGGACAACAGTACCATTCTGCGCACATGGATATAAGAACGTGAGAAAAGCTGATAAGAGGAACTGAGGGTCTGGAGGATCACAAAGGAGTTCAGCTAATCATCAGTGTAGAACATAGGCTGTAGTCACGAACATCTGCTTGTGTATGGAGTACATCAAATAGACTTTAGACTTGATGCAGTGAGGTAACAGGGACCTTAATAATATACACTGTGTGAAGGTTCCTAATAAGAAACAGCAACACTTGGCAAACAATACGATCTGCATTCACATAACAGCTACCATGATACCATGGTAGGCTGCAGAGGCACTCTGATAAAAGCCCTGAGCCCTACTACACTGGCTGCCGTGGACTGGGACATGGCCCACACAGGAGAGGTGTGTAGATACCTCTGAGGTAAATCTGGCTGCCCCATTCAACTGGTCGCCTATACAGAGAACACTACTCCACTGTCCCCTTCAAGGCAGGGGAAGGGCCCTAGTTACAGTTGCCTGCTCCACTGTAGCGGTACAAACACTGCATGCAAAAGAATTAAACTACGACAGCACACAGACAGTTAAAGGGTTGCCCAAGTGGCAGAGGGTTAATTGAATTTACCAAAGAGTTAAACACACTAGCTTACGTCACGGCACGGGCACTGTGGTATGAAGACAATAGCACTATACAGACACAGTTATATATTCCAAGAAGGAGCCACTACTAGAGAGAGGGAGCACCCAGGAACACCACCATCAACAGTAGCGAAGGAGCGCGTACTCAAAGGATATTGGAAGTTAGTTGAAATCTTATGATAACAAATAGCTACACTCACTACAGTGTAAACACTTGAAACCGCAGTGAAGGACTAGGGTTAGGGTTACTTCTTGTTCAATCCCTCCTATTCATTTTAGCCATTATTTTCCCTACACAAAACACTACCACTGACTCAGCAAAATGCCAAGAAAACGAGACTGCTGCGTTTGTACACCTGAACAGAATAGAAGGAGACCTGAGGGCTCTACAGATGTCAAGAGAAGAAACGTGCAGTGTGAAGATCATGGCCATCATTGCTTTATGTGTGATGCTCATGCTGCAGGCGGCGAGAGAGGGAAGTGTATAAAATGTCCTAATGTGACAAAGTTGCGGAAGGCTACCTGTGAATTGTGCAACGCCAAGAAAGACACCAGCTTTAAGAGGGACCTGGTTGGTTCTGAATCCTCAAAAGACGGTCCCTTTAAACGTGTCATCTGCTATACGTGTGCAAAAGGAGAGAAAGGAGACTGGATGGTTCCTGTTAAAGGGTATACACCAAGAGAAGTGCTTCGACATCATCAGTGCTAAGGGTGAAACCATATTGCTACCACTTAGAGAAGCATTGGTGCATAATACGCAGTATATACACAGAACACGGTCCAAACATTAGCTAGTGTGTATAGAGTAAGTCTAAAGTAAGCAATGAACGACAGTTCAAATTACTGCAAGCCTTTGAGTACACTGTGCTTTGAATTATAAGGAGAAACGAAAAGAAGCTGGTTGGTGTTTCTCCTGATGACCAAATTGACAGTCCTTTTCGACACAACCAACCATATTCAGGCTGTGACCGGCATATTCATAGCACACATGTACTCCCTTCAGTACACAAACATGCAGGGTTCAAATAGTGGCTGAGAAGTGTCATTGGAGAATGACCATTGAGAACGGCTTCCATCACTCCATGGGACTTTAAGCTTAGTCAGGCATTGGATGTTGCAGTGTTAACAATAATGAAGAGAGAAGGGCATTTCAGATGTGGCGACACATTGTGCCACACCATCGGTAGCACAAGAGAGGGGTACATACATACATAGATAAATAAGTTATGAATAATTGGAGCCTACCAGCTGTCTTGAAGTGAGCCCATGGACTCACCAAATGGCACTTGAGAGTGCTGTGAAGTGCACTATCTACAAGTCAATTATCTGCTGTTGAACACTTGACAGTGTTGAGCTAGCAGCTTTCCTGCATACAGCTACGTATACACAGACAGTACACAGAAAACACTAGCAATGGAGAACAACTAGGACTTCATCATATGACAGAACTACATTTACCACAGAATACATATTCAACAAGCATACCAATAATTATGCGTCTGTAGTTCGCGTATTGTTACGTATGATTACGTAGTGTGCAGCATGGTAATGCGCATGCTCAGTGTGTGCTAGGCCTCGTGTCATCACAGGACAGAAGTTATTCGACTGGTTGTGGTAAAGCAATTACGCATCAATCAACCAACTATCAACAGCGAAGTAAGATTGACCAGGTGATCAGCCTCCTCTTCTGCTATCAGTGGAGTATTAGAGCTAGTGATAGAAACTAGTGTACAGTGTCTAGAGAGTGCAGTATGAATAGTACAATCCCTCCTACTTACAGTAAGCTACCACTTTCCTACACAGGACACTAAGTACCACTGACTCAGCAAAATGCCGAAACGGTGTTGCGTTTGTAATACTGAAGAAAATGTCAAGAGAAGAAACCTGCAGTGTGGCGAGGATGATCCTTGCCATCGTTGCTTTATGTGTGATGATGATGCTAAAAAAGGAAAGGAAGGGAAATGCGTAGTATGTCATAAAAAGACAAAGTTGCGGAAGGCTACCTGTGAATTGTGCAAGGAAGAAGGGAAGGAAATCGTGGACTGGGACACCAGTTTTAAAAGGGACCTGGAAGACGGCTTTAAACGTGTCATCTGCTTTATGCATGCAAAAGAAGGAAAGGAAGGAAAGTGGATGGTCCCCGTCAAAGGGAACGGGACAAAAGGAGTGCTTGCAAGTCATCAGTGCTGAGGAAAACACCACATTGCTAGCATTTATGTACATACTGGTGTATAATATGCAGTATGCACAGAACTTAGTCCAAACATTAGCCTGCGTGCACGTACTTAGGTCGACAGTAAGCAATAAAACTTGACTGACCGTTCAAATTACAGCTACGCTTAAAGCACACTGTGCTTTGAATCATATAGACAACAGGTGGAAGCTGGATGGTGTTTCTCCTGACAACCCAGTTGACAGTTTTTTTGATGCAACCAACAATATTCAGGCTGCGACTGGCACATTTCATAGCACACATGGCAGCAGGTACTCCTTTCAGTACACAAACATGCAGGGTTCAAATAGTGGCTGCCTGAACTGTGGTAGTGTCAAAAAGGTGTCAAATAACAGTAAAAAGTTTCCATGGGTCACTGCATATGTAAGGGATGTAAGGGATGCTGGAATAGGTTAAGAGCCGACTACACTGCATAGCTTTACACTGCAGTGGGTAGAGGCCTGTCGCAGGTAGCAGGACACGTGCATGCATAGACATATAGTCTGAGAAGTGTCATTGGAGAAGGACCATTAGGAGCAGCTACCATCACTCCATGGGACTTTAAGCTTAGTCAGGCATTGGATGTCGCATTGTTAAGGATATGAAGAGAGAAGGGCAAATTTAATGGGGTGTCATGTTGTGGCACACCATTGGTAGCACAAGAGAAGGATACATATGTAGATTAGGAAGTTATGAATAATTGGAGCCTACCAGCTGTCTTCCAGTGAGCCAGTGGACTCACAACGTGGCACTTGAGAGTGCTGTGAAGTGCACTCTCTACAAGTCAATTATCTGTTGAACACTTGACAGTGTTGAGCTAGCAGCTTTCCTGCATACAGCTACGTATACACACACAGTACACAGAAAACACTGTACTAGCAATGGAGAGCAACTAGGACTTCATAAGACAGAACTACATTTACCACAGAATACATATTCAACAAGCATACCAATAATTATGCGTCTGTAGTTCGCGTATTGTTACGTATGATTACGTAGTGTGCAGCATGGTAATGCGCATGCTCAGTGTGTGCTAGGCCTCGTGTCATCACAGGACAGAAGTTATTCGGCTGGTTGTGGTAAAGCAATTACGCATCAATCAACCAACTATCAACAGTGAAGTAAGATTAAGCATGTGATCAGCCTCCTCTTCTGCCATCACCCTAGCGGAGTATTAGAGCTAGTGATAGAAACTAGTGTACAGTGTCTAGAGAGTGCAGTATGACCAGTACAATCCCTCCTACTTACAGTAAGCTACCACTTTCCTACACAGGACACTAAGTACCACTGACTCAGCAAAATGCCGAAACAGTGCTGTGTTTGTAGTACTAAAGAAAATGTCAAGAGAAGAAACCTGCAGTGTGGCGAGGATGATCCTTGCCATCATTGCTTTATGTGTGATGATGATGCTGCAGGCGGCAAAAGAGGGCAGTGCAAATCATGTTTTAAGTGGACAGGCTTGCGGACGGCTGCCTGTGAATTGTGCAACATCCAGAAGAACACCAGCTTTAAGAGGGACCTGCTTGGTTCTGAACCCTCAATAGACAGTCCCTTTAAACGTGTCATCTGCTATGAGTGTGCAAAAGGAGATGGACGCTGGATGGTCCCTGTTGAAGGGTATGGGCTAAGAAAAGTGCTTCCACGTCATCAGTGCTGAGGGTGAAACCATATTGCTACCACTTAGAGAAGCATTGGTGCATAATATGCAGTATATACACAGAACACGGTCCAAACATTAGCTAGTGTGTATAGAGTAAGTCTAAAGTAAGCAATGAACGACAGTTCAAATTACTGCAAGCCCTTGAGTACACTGTGCCTTGAATTATAAGGAGAAACAGAAAGAAGCTGGTTGGTGTTTCTCCTGATGACCAAATTGACAGTCCTTTTCGACACAACCAACCATATTCAGGCTGTGACCGGCACATTCATAGCACACATGTACTCCCTTCAGTACACAAACATGCAGGGTTCAAATAGTGGCTGAGAAGTGTCATTGGTCAAGTGCTGAAACATCATCGGTGCTGAGGCAAAAACACGCTGCTAGTACTTAGATCCGTATTATTCCATAATATGTAGTATGCACAGAGTGTAGTCCAAACATTAGCTGGTGTGTACATAGTAGGTTTAGAGTAATATAAGACTTGATTGATGGCTCTAATTACTGCAATTCTTCAAGTACACTGTTTTCATAAGGATCAACAATATTCAGGCTGTATGTATATACGCACAGCACACAGAAAACACTGTACTAGAAATGGAGTACAACATAAGACAGGATTGGATAATTGGAGGCTAGCAGCAGTCTTGAAGTCAGGCAGTAGACTCACAAAGTGGCACTTGAGAGTGCTGTGAAGTGCGCTCTCTACAAGTCAATTATCTGCTGTTGAACACTTGACAGTGTTGAGCTAGCAGCTTTCCTGCATACATCTACGTATATATGCCCAGTACACAGAAAACACTGTACTAGACAGGACTACATTTACCACAGAATACATATTCAACAAGGATACCAATAATTATGCGTCTGTAGTTTGCATATTGCTACATATGATTACGTAGTGTGCAGCATGGTAATGCGCATGCTCAGTGTGTGCTAGGCCTCGTGTCATCACAGTGCAAAAGTTATTTGGCTGGTTGTGGTAAGGCAAGTATCAATCAATCAATTATCAATGGTACAGTGAAGTAAAATTGAACGCCGAGGGCAGTGCGAAAGGAACCTGCAAAAGGGGCCATGGAGAGCAAGAATTGCAGAGGTCTACCTGTGAATTGTGCAAAAGGAAGAAGGACACCAGCTGGAAGAGAGATCTGAATGATGTTGACCAGAATGACAAAGACTGTCTCTTTAGACGTGTCATCTGCTATGAGCGTGCAAAAGGAAGAATAAAGACTGGATGGTTCCTGTTAAAGGGTATAAGCCAAGAAGAGTGCCTCAACGTCATCAGTACTGAGGCAAAACCAAGTTGCTAGCACTGAGAGGCCCACTGGTGCGCGTAGTGAGCGTACAGAACGCACAGAATGTGTAGTCCAAACATTAGCTGGTGTGTACAGAGTAGGTCTAAAGTAAACATTAAAACTTGATTGAATGTTCAAATTAGAAATTAAATACATTATGTGCGTCAGTGGTAGTGTTCTGTGTGCCACTGACTCAGCAAAATGTCTAAAGAAAAAGAGGAATGCAGCAAGTGTGAAACAAAAGACGGTGTCATGAGTAGGCAACTGAAGTATGCCTGTGATCATTGTTGTGTAACGGTAAGTATTGTGTTATGGTAAGCTGTCACTTTCCCTACACAGAACACTACCACTGACTCAGCAAATGTCTCAAGAAAAAGACAAATGCTACAGGTGTGAAGCAATAAAGGACAATATCAAGAGAAGACAACTGGAGTGTGCCAGTGACCATTACTGCTGCTTGTGTGATAAATGCGCTGAGAGCGATGCGAGAAGTGACCTGTGAAAGGGAACATGGAGAGCAAGACTTGATGAAGTCTATCCGTGAATTATGCACACAGACAAGAAGGCCACCAGCTGGAGGAGGGCCCTGGAAGGTGTTGACCCAAATGCCAAAGGCTTTAAACGTGCCGTTTGCTATGAGTGCGCGAAAGGATATGAAGACTGGATGGTTTCCGTTGAAGGGTATGGGCCAAGAAGAGTGCTTCCACATCATCAGTGCTGAGTAAAAATCACCTTGCTAGCACTTAGAGAGGCATTGATACATAATAGTTTGTAGTACAGAACTTAGTCCAAACATTAGCTGGTGTGTACGTAGTATGCAGGTGCAAAGTCAGCACTAAAATTGACTGATGGTTCAAATCACTGCAACTCTTCGAGTACACTATGCTTTCATAAAGACCAACAATATTCAGGCTGCGACTGGCACATTTTGTAGCACACATGCCAGCCACTATGATTGCAGTGGGTACTCCTTTCAGTACACAAACATGCAGGGTTCAAATAGAGGCTGCCTGAACTGTGGTAATGCCACAAGAATTATACAGTAGATAACAGTAAACATTATCCATGGGTCACTGTATAATTCAGAGATATTGGAACAGGTTAATAGTCAACTATGCAGCAAGAAAAAGAGGAATGCCGCAAGTGTGAAACAAAAGACAATGTCAAGAGAATACAACTGAAGTATGACTGTGATCATTTTTGTTACACGTGTGATGAATGCATTGAGGACAATGTGAAAGGGACCTGCAAAAGCAGACCTGGAGAGCAAGAATTGAGGAAAAAGGACCCCAGCTGGAAGAGGGATCTGGTTGACTCCAAACACAATGACAAAGACAGTCCCTTTAGACGTGTCATCTGCTATCATGAGTGTGCAAAAGGGAATAATGAAGAGTGGAAGCTCCATGTTGAAGGGTATGAGCCAAGACTAGTGCGCGCAGTGTGCAGTATGCACAAAATGTAGTCCAGACATTCGCTAGTGTGTATGGAGTAAGTCTGAAATAAGCAAACAACTTGAATGACAGTTCCAATTACTGCACCCCTTTGAGCACACTGTGCTTTGAATCATAAGGACCAACAGGAGGAAGTCAGATGATGATTCTCCTGATGACCTAATTAACATTCCTTTTCACCATGTCCTCCGCTACAAGTGCACAAAGGGTGCTGACGGAGAGTTGAAGGTCCCTGTTACGTCCCTGCTAGCAGCACGTGAGAAGCATTGGTAGTGAGGCAATAACACTTGCTGGCAATTGGAAGGACGAGCTTGGTGTGTGCAATATGCATTAGAATCAACCCAAAAATTCAGCAGGTGCGTACTACATCTCAAGTAGACAATTGAACTTGATTGAGGCTTCAAAACAATGCAACATTACTAAGTATACTGTGTTCATAATCGCCAGAACCAACAACACTATGCCTGCAACAGGCATGTTCTGTAAGTATATGCCTTAAATCACTCCATGGAACATTGAAAATTTAAGGGATTATCTGTGATATTGAGCATTTCCTGTAGCAGAACAGTGCAATAATATTATGTGTCGACCATGTGGGTACAGTAGGTTCAACACGTACAAACGGTTTGTACATACATTCCTGACAAAGAAGTTTGTAATAGTAATCTTGCACTATTACTACTACTACTACTACTATTACTAAAACAGTGTTACAGTGTTACAGTGACAGCATTTTGACTCGTAAAAGGCTAACATCACTACTGATAACTTGAAGCCATAGAATGAGCCTTTATCACACAATTATTATAAAGGGATAATGGAATACTTAGGTCAAGAGCCAAACATACTGCACAGCTTTACACTGCTACAGTGTAGAGGATCGCATGGATGCATAGACATTTAATCTAATGAGCACCATTTGTCAAGAACCATTAGGAGCACCCAGCGTCAACTTCATTAGGGACAGTGAGTTTAGTCTGGCAGTCTCCCTGTAAATGGTAATTCAGACAGATGTGTTGACATGTGCCACATTGAAGATGATGACTGAGGCCTTGAGGCAATACTGAAGCAAGCACATGCACACACAAAGTAGATGGTATAAATTGTGACTACATACTGTACACACACCATAGAATACATATTCAACACGAATAGTAATGTGTCTGTAGCAAATATGTTGCTACATATAATTACGTATAACATATCGTAGTATACAGCATGGTAATGTGCATGCTAAGTATGTGCTAGACCTTGAGTTGTTGGTGTACAGTTAATGGTTGTGGTATAAGGCAGACTTCAATCAACCGCTTAACATGAACATTGCCTTGAAGTACGTAAATTAGAATGTGAGCTGTCTGTTCTGCAGTCACTAAACTGGAGTGTTATATAGTACATTAGTATGCACTGTCTACAAATAGACAGCAATTAATGGCCAGTACAATCTCTCCTATATAATAATAAGCAAACTGGCTAGGGAAAGCTGTCTGTCTCAGACAGCTACGTACGTAGCTACCTACGGAGACCACTGCTCTACTGTCCCCTTCAATGTGCATGACCATCATAACCGTGCGAATTTAATCACTAAAGATACAACTACAGGAGATATAATGAATATATTATAGTTAGACTCTGAGTGGCTGGGTTAAGGAAAGTAGGACTAAAGACACATTAGCATACTTCGAGAAGAAGCCACTACAAGAGACAGGGAGAATTCAGGGCCACCACCAATGACAGCAGTTAAGGAGTAACACAAACAGAGAACAGCTGAAAGTTTAGGTCAATCTTAGATAACAGATCTGATACATTCACAAAGGTATAGATAGTCATACAGTGACTATAGTAAATGGACCAGTGTAACCAGTACAATCTCACCTGCTTAAAGCCAGCTGGCTAGGGGAGTCTGCCGGCCCTAGCCAGCTGGCCACCTACAAAGAACACTACTCCACTGTCCCCTTCAAGCCAGGGGAAGGGCCCTAGTTACAGCTGCCTGCACCACCGTGCAGTGGTCTGTACAAGGACTGTATTATAAATAAAGCCTACATCACACAGTTAGTTAAAGGGCTACCCAATACTAGAGGTTTAATTGAATAGAAATCCAAGGAGTCAAAAATAGTAGCTTACGTCACAGGCACTGGTGTCTATATAAAGAAAATGCTCGGCGCTTAGGACACATGAGCACTCTCCAAAAAGGAGCCACTACAAGAGAAAAGGGATCACCCAAGAACAACGCCACCGACAGCAGTGAAGGAGCAAATACGTGGAGGAAAACTGAGGTTAGTGGACAATCTTGAGATAGCAAACACACTCACAAAAGTAACATTCGAAAGTGCCGTTAACTGCACTTCTAGCAAGTCCAATGATGTAGATCTTGAGCACTTTGTAGCGTGGAGTCTGCATATACGATTCCTTGCTAGATAGATTCCTTGCATATACGTAGTTGCAAACAGTACACACAGAACACTAAAGTATAACTCAAGTGTTGTCACAGGGTAGTGTCCGGCAACCAATCACCATTGGCCAGAAGTGAAATTGAGCATGAGCAGTCTTCTCTCCTGGCACTACTCAAGTGTAGTACTAGAGCTACAAATACTACATTAGCATGCAGTGCCTAGAGAGTGCAGTATGACCAGTACAATCCCTCCTACTTATACTAAGCTATCACTTTCCCTACACAGAACACTACGTACCACTGACTCAGCCAAATGCCGAAAAAATGCTGCGTTTGTAATACTAAAGACAATGTCAAGAGAAGAAACGTGCAGTGTGCCAAGGACCACTATTGCTATATGTGTGATGATCATGCTAATGGCGGTAGAAAAGGGACCTGCAAAATATGTCGTAAAGTGACAGAGTTGCGGAAGGCTACCTGTGAAATGTGCCTAGAAAAAGAGGAGAAATTGAGTGAGAAGCAGAAGGACCCTAAGAACACTGAAGCGACAAGGGAGAAGGACCCCACTAACACTAATGTGGACTGGGACACCAGCTTTAAGAGGGACCTGGATGGTTCTAGACGCACAAAAGACGGTCCCTTTAAACGTGTCATCTGCTATACATGTGCAAAAGGAGAGAAAGGAGACTGGATGGTTCCTGTTAAAGGGTATGCACCAAGAAAAGTGCTTCGACATCATCAGTTCTGAGGCAAAACCACAAACTATAATACATAAACTTCATTTTAATGCAACTAGTGAATACACTGTTTTTAGATTGTATAGATGTACGGATGTTGTATAATAATAGCATTCAGACTGTGACTGGCACATTCCACATTCACATACCAGCTATAATGCATGCCGGGGGTACTAATGTATAGTACATGGATATGCAAGATTGAAATATTAGCTGGCTCACTGCATTACTGGCATGAGGGCCACACACGCACAGCAGTAAAATGTATTCCACGGGCCACTGACTAAAGGCAGTAATATTGTAAAAGGTCAAGAGCCAAACACACTGCCTAGCCCAACACCAACCACAGAGAGGGGGGGGAGTCTGTATCAGACAGCGGACACACACTCGTACATACCACTACACACCATTCGTGAGGGAGTGTACAGAGAGCACCCAGGGTCACCTACATGTGAACTCTTAGTTTGTTCAGTCTTTGGAGGTCTTCTCATTAACAGAAATCATTATAGATTGGAGAGCAATTTCAACATTATGACAGTACATGGTAAATTGTGATTAACAGGTGGTACAAAAGGCAGAAGAAGAGATGAAGTAGTAGAGGACAACATAGGCCGGCAGTGAACTCCTGCAGCAAGTGAATACACTCACAAAGCAGCACTGAGAGTGCTAACTGCACTTCCAGGGTGGCCACCTACGTATATATAGCATTGGAAGTGCTGAGCTACTGCACAGACTGCAGCAATGAACCTCTACTTTATGCATTGGCTTCTCTTGCAAGAAAAGCCCAGTACACTGAGTTATGATTAAGTGTACGATATAGCGGAAGACAAATTTCGTGATTTAGTTTAAAATCAGCCTTGTTGTAGTTAGGGGAGAACATTTAGCTAAGTAAAAATATTGCGAATTTGGCCAAATTACAAAATCTTGAACTTTAAACCTGGTAAAATTTCCCCACATATAATATAACCTGAAAGTGATATAGCAAAATAAAATTGTGGCCCTCTATGGGTATAGGGGGATTGGGGTAAAATTTCGCATAATGAGACATGTCCTTTCATTCATTAGAACTTCACACATTTTGCGCATTGGAGTTGCCATAGCATCATCAAAAATTCTTCATCCATGTAAATTAAAGCTACTTTCTGAAAATGAGAGAAATGAGAAAGATCGGCATTCTGAACTACAAAGCAGCTGTTACCCCAGTTATGTAAGTGCTCCAAGCAGCTAATGACATAATGCATGACATGTCAGCAAATACAAACACAAATACATTCCATTAGAATGCGCTATGATTAGTTGCGGATTGAGCTGTCATCAAGTAAGCATCCATCCTCTTAAGATTGCATCAAGCAAGCATTCATCCTTCTAAAATCGTCACATTGTGTTAAGTGGAATATGCAGGATCAGCATTTAAACAACAAGCACTGACAAGAGTTATGTGGCTGCAGGGGATTTAGGAATGCCGGTTCACAAAGAACTGAGAGGAGTCAAAGCACTGATGTGATACCACCTGCATCTGTTGTTCATTGTTATGGATGATTGCATACATACGTAGTTAGCAACAAGGAAATGTGCACACTCAGCACATTAAGCTCTCGTGATGCAGTACGGTAATTTCCTGGCTGGCTGTGGCTATATCGATCAACCAATTAAAATGGCACTGTGAGGTGAAACTGAATGTGAGCTGTTTTCTCTTTTGCGATCATTCTAGTGCATTTGATGAGCAAGTGATACTTCAGCATACAGTGTTTGAACAGCCAGCAGAATAGCCAGTACAATCTCTCTACATCACCATTTACCATGACAGGACATTCCTAGTGATTCACCAAAGTGCACGGAAATTGCTGCATTTCAAACAACATGCAATGTCAGGAAAGACAGTTGAAGTGTATGTATCTATGATGCGGAGCTCTTAGGATGACCTTTAAGTGTCACGGTGGATGTGCTGAGAAGAGAGCAGAAGCATAGTACCAAGACTGCATTAGGAGTCCAAATGAGGAACCTCGTGAGCAACAGCAAGACCCCAATGGTGAGGTGAACTTTTATGCAGTCAAGTGTGGGGAATGTGTGCGCTGGAGAAGGACACTTGTTGGAGGACAACTCTGGAAGGGTTTCGCAAGAATGACCTGAACGATGCCTAGAAACATTTTCTCCACTATGTGTGCGAGACAAAAATCCTCACCAAAGGCAAACACTCTGATGGTGAAGTGGGACTAGAACACGATGCATCCTACTAGACAGCGGTCGGATGCTCTGGCGTCATACTGTGAGAATGAGCCTCAGAAGTACATTACATCCGCTATCATGATGGATGGGAAATGATACAGAAGCGCTGCCATCCACTGAGCGTTGTCACAGTGAATAATAACTGCTAGTACAACAGATGGAGTCAAAGCTCATTGTCATATTGTGAATAAAGTGGTATTCAGGTAATGGATCTAGCTTCTGCAAGACTTCTGACACATAATGGTTGCTCCAGTAAAACAGCTGATTTATGACTCCAATTGCATATAATAGTAACAGAATGTGATTGCGCTGATGTGCATAGGTGCAGTAAACCATAAAATATTAGAAATACTTCATTCAGAGCAGAGAATGATCATACCACAACGAAAGACAGGAGAGTAGCGGTGTTACAGACCACTGAGATTCTGGAGCAGCTCCACAACAAAGACTGCTTGCATCCTAGATCAAACACTATGCCTGAGCATGTCAATATTTTTACCTTTTACCTTCTTCACTTTAAGGTAGAACTTGCATTTTGCTAGCCTATTGTTATTGTTTTCAATGTGTCCATGCAGAGTTCATGCATTTACTTGCCACACCTGTGGTTGAGCAGTATAGCTCTGTATCACTTGCAGTCTGTGAAAGATTAAATCAACTCATATTCCACTGCGGCCCATTGTGAGAAATGAGCTTTGTCATGCGTGCAGGCATGTACGCTCATACCTCTAAGTGACATGACAAGATTCATGCACGTACACATTGACAGGGTGTCACTGCTTTGCTTTTAGATTCACCTCATTGTTATTACATACCACTATGGCCACAAGTCAATCCTCCACCGAGTAGTTCATTGGACCAAATTCGATTTTGCACTCTCACTGTTTAGAAAATCTGCAAAGTAGGTGGCCAACTGCCTTGGAAAAGTGGGGTTGCCAATAATTGATTACCTATATAGGATCTTTGCAGTGACACTGGTTGTGAGTTTGTCAACAACCTCATTGAAGAGGTGTTTCCTACCCGGCCTGGACAAGTGTAGCCTGCAAGTGGGTGGTTATTGTTACAAGTCGCAAAGCATATTCGAGCAAGCTCACTACACACTGCAAAATGGCAAAAAATTGAGCCAAGCCCCAACGTTGGACTGACTGGCTTCCACAGACTGTAAGTGCCCAGTGAGGTTATGTGTGATGTGACACTCCAACTTCACAATCGTTACTAGTATACATCTGTCTAGCATACAAATTATCAAAAATCTCACAAAACCTCACGATAATCTTACACTTATTTAGTGTTTTGCCTTTTCAGACACCATCAACACCCAAGTGTATAGGAGACCATGTACCCTTGCTTAATGCACAATTTGAATGAGCTGCTCATTGCATGGGCAACCTTGCTTGTAGGTCAATGCTTGCAATACTAAAAGAGAAGATCTATAAGGAGGACCCTTGGTCACCCTAATCAAAATCGGGGGTCATGAGTGAAATGTGAACTCAAACCACGGAGAAGACTAAGAGGAGCACACGAGGCCCAGCCTAGGGGAGGACGATGACGTGAACCCCAACCATGAGTAGGACTTTGACCAAGGATAGGGTGAGGAGTACATGATTGTGTGAACTCAACCAACCTTGGGTGGATAACCACTAAATTATTTACTGTTAATACATCTGGGCTACAAATTAAGTGATGCAACCACTGACATCACAGCAGTCCACAATACAATGCTGCAACGTTTCATTGCTAATATGAAACTATCCGCAAACAGACAGCTTCTTCAGTGTTTGGAATTGTGCAGTGATCATAAAATGGCTACCCTGCTGAGCATTCTACGTAGATCGGGCCTTGCACAGTGGTGCATTGAATGAATAAGCATCATCTCGAGAGTAAAGTAGACACGACCAGTGTATATTTATGCACAAAATGTAATGTAATTTTGACTTGGAAGGATGGAGCGGGAGATAGAGTAGAATTAGGAAGACATCAAGTGTAGAAGACCATAGCGTTTGAAGTGCACCAGTGATCTAGTCAGACTTGGGCACACAGAAAGTGAATGCATGGGTAATTTTCCAAAGGTGCTCTGAACAACAATGCTTCTTCCGTGCTGCATTATTACTGTTTTAAGCAAACTATTTAAAGCTAACTAAGTTTTCAAAGTTGCCAATAGTTGTACAATATGGATGGAATAGATAACAGTCTAAACTAAAATGTAATACTTATACCTGTGTGTGCACATGCACCTGAAAGATGGTTACCAAACTGTCCTTCATGTACACTTCCACATTGTGGGGAAAGAAAAGAGGTATGCCATGCAAGCAAAAGAAATACCTGGAGTTCCTGGACAATTACAGAAACCATAGACGCACAAAGCTTAGCATAATTTATGATCACAAACACTTCAGTAGCCAGTACTGAAAGCCAGCCCATGAATCAGTACAAGTGCTTGCCTCTATGATGGTTGTGATGTATTACCATGCAATAAAGCACATTGGCCAACTGTTGCCAAGGAGTTTGGCATAAAACAGTGTGTCCTGAGCCAGAGTAAAGTTAAGCTGAGCAGTAATTGCTTTACATTCATATATATAAATGACGGTATAGCCATTGTCATAAGCAAGACGTCTCTATGAAGTCTTACGTTTTGCATTACACGTTGGTGTCTATGACATCTTCATTTGCATTGTAACTTCTTCCACGAATGGCTGTTGTAATCCTCAAAGGGTCATATCATGGAGAAAATGGTTGTACTTCATTATTCAATCAACAATAACGTGAAACCCAACAAATGGGATGATGACATGAACCCAAACCAAGAGAGGACAATGACATGAACCCCAATCAAGGATAGTAATATTATGTGAACTCTGAACATACAGAGAAATATGATGTTAACTGCAACCATGGGGGGGTTGCTAATGTGAAACTTTAAACTATACCTTTTTTGGAAAAACTTCATTCAGAGCAGAGGATGATAGGAGAGTGGCAATTATCGCAGACCATTGAGCAGGTCCACAACAAAGACTGCTTGCATGCTGCATCAAACACTATGCCTGAGCATGTCAATACTTTTCAGTTTACAGAAGGTACAACTTGCAGTTTGCTTGTCTTTTGTCACTATTTTCATTATGTCCATGCAGAGTTCATGCATTTACTTGCCACGACTGTGGTTGAGCAGTATAGCTCTGTATCACTTGCAGTCTGCAAAAGTTTCCAGCAACTCATTTTCCACAGTGGCCCATTGTGAGAAATGGTCTTTTTCACGGGTGTAGGCATGTATGCTCAAGCCTGAAAGGCCCTCTCTGCATTACTTTTAAAGATTAACCTCACTGTTATGATGCATTAACTATACAATGGCCAAAATTATTCCTTCACCTTGTAGTTTGATCCAAATTCAATTTTCATTCTCAGTGATTGAAACATCCACAAAGGAGGCAGCAAATGCCTTGGAGAAGTTGGGTTTCCAATAATGGTATAAGCTGTCAGCCTCAGAGTGACACTGGACACAAGTTTGTCAACAACCTCATTGAAGAGGTGTTTCCTACCCGGCCTGGACAAGTGTAGCCTGCAAGTGGGTGGTTCCTGTTATCCCCAGTCGCAAAGCATATTCGAACAAGCTCACTACACACCGCAAAATGGCAAAGAATTGAGCAAGCCCCAATGTTGGACAAGTGGGTGGTTCCTGTTATCCCCAGTCGCAAATCTAAATATGGTAAAAAATGGATCCAAGACCCAACACTGGACTTCCACACACTATAAGTGGTCAGTGGTAGTATGTAATCTGCCACCAACTTTTTTGACTTGTTACTAGTTTACATTCGTCTAGCATACAAATTATCACAAACCTCACAAACCTCACAACAACCTTACATTCAATATGTGGTTTTGTCTCATTGGATACAATCAACATCCAATTGTACGAGACCACGTACCCTTAATTTGTGCACCATTTCTCAGCTTGTATGAGCTTGTACTCGAGCAACCTAGCTCATAGGTCACTGCTTGTTCCTGATGCAATGCTGTAAGTGAAGATCAATGAGGAGGGCCCTTGATGACCCCAATCAAGAAGAGAGGACATCAATAAAATGTGAACTCAAACCAAGGAGAAGACTAAGAGGAGGGGAGGCCTGGAGGGGAGGCCGATGATGCGAACCCCAACCACGAGGAGGACTTTGACGAAGAATAAGATAAGGATGACATGATTGTGTGAACCCAACCAAGCTGAGGGTGATGGCATGAAACCAACCAACAGAGGGTTGTTATACCTGGAAACCTCTACCTTGGGTGGATAACCACTGTTAATACATTTGGGCTACAAACTAAGTGATGCAACCACTGACATCACTAGTACAGTAAGCCACAATCTAATGCCTTAACATTCTGTGCCAATAAGAAACGATTCACAAATGGAACAACTTCTTTTGCGCTGGGATATTGTGCAACGATAAAAAATGGCTACCATGCGGAGGAAACAGGGCATTCTAGGAGGAATTGGGCGCCACACAGTTGGTGTACCGAATGATTAGGCATCATCTCGAGAGCAAAGTAGACATGACTAGTGTATAGTTTGTTCCATTCATCTTTCGTACACACCGTAGATAATATCGTACAAAGTGTGGCGCACACGAACATCTACACTGCGTGCAAATTATGGACATTGTAAGCTGATCCACATACTGTACAGTAGTACAAAGTAAGGCAAAGTGGGGCAACTCCACAAAATAGGGATATGTGTCTTGGAAGGATTCAGGAGGAGATGAAGAGTAGAATTGGGAAGGCATCAAGGCTAGACGAATCATAGCTTTTGAAGTGATCTGGTTGGAAATTGGCGCACAGAAAGCTGAATGGATGGGCGATTTTTCGAAGGTGTTCTGACAATGGTGCTTCTTTCATGCTGCATTGCTACTGCTTTTCAACCAATTTAAGTCAAACTTATGAGTATTCAGAGTTGCCACTATTTATACAATAATATATAGTGGAGTCCTGGACAACGCCTGAAAATTGACATTATTCCATTATCACAAAATATTCAACAGCGTGCACTGCACCCAGCTCATAGGTCAGTAAATGTGTTTGCCTCTATGACTGCCATGATATGTATGATATCATGCGATTAAGCACATTAGCCGACTGTTTTCCAAGGAGTTTTGCATAAAACAACACGTCTAGAGTCAGAGTAATGTTATCTAATTACCATATTCGTACAAGTGAAAATGTAGCCATTGACATTATGGAGGACCGGATATAGCACTCACAAATGGTGAAATGACACACAAATTAGGGATAGAAAACACGTCTTAAATTGCCTTCATTACAGCGCTGCTATAGGTTAGTACGTACGCATGTGATTCTGCAACTTGTCATAAGCAAGACGTCTGCAGGAAATCCTACATTTTGCATTTCAAGTTGGTGACTATAAATGGCAGCATTGTAACTTCTTCCACGAATGGCTGTTGTAATCCTCAAAGGGTCATATCATGGAGAAAATGGTTGTACTTCGTTATTCAATCAACAATAACGTGAAACCCAACAAACGGGATGATGACATGAATCCAAACCAAGAGAGGACAATGACATGAACCCCAATCAAGGATAGTAATATTATGTGAACTCTAAACATACAGAGAAATATGATGTTAACTGCAACCATGGGGAGGTTGATAATGTGAAACTTTAAACTATACCTTTTTTGGAAAAACTTCATTCAGAGCAGAGGATGATAGGAGAGTGGCAATTATCGCAGACCATTGAGCAGGTCCACAACAAAGACTGCTTGCATGCTCCATCAAACACTATGCCTGAGCATGTCAATACTTTTCAGTTTACAGAAGGTACAACTTGCATTTTGCTTTTGCAATGTCAGTCTCTGTGTCCATGTTACCCTCAAATTTATCATTTCCCTGTCTTCTTTCATAACGCATTTATTTTATGTATCTACTGTTTTAAGTAGCGGACTACCATCTGTTAATGGTGTAGTATATATTCTTTGATTCTTTGGCAGAGGGTGGTGATCAGCCCCATGTCCTCATTATTAACTTTAAACAGATCTTCGTACAACATCTGTTTGCGACTTTTGATCTCGTTTGAATTTAATAATGATGATGAATGAAAAAGCACTGTAGCAGTCACTACTGTCTGCATGCAGAATTCATTATATTGACGTTTAACAAGCTCGATGACATAAACTTACTCAATTGTCATGCACTGTTTGTTCTTGGATGACTTCATGCACCACCAGCAGGTATGCAGACGTGGCCATAAATGAGGTGTCTGTGCTTACGTAGGATCACTTGCAAGATCAAACACATGCCGAGGAGTGACTGTTGTTGAAATCAGACAACCAGCACGCCTACCACCGGACACCACAATCAAGTAGACAAGTAATATGAAAGAACAGCTGTGATACTTATTTTGGGAAAGGCATAAGGACAATATACTTCACACCACAGCATCTTACACCACCGTCTTAGAATTTCAACTTCATGTCAAACCAGGCATATTAATTGTGCAAGTTCTGTTCTTTAGATAGGAACCACTGCACAGTCATCTAGTGTCTCTGCTGTTGACAGCATACAAGGGATATTTGCCACAACATGCACTAAAGTTAGTGCTCAATATTATGATGTCTCCCTAATGAGCCATAGAAGTTAGATACTTAATTAAAGGTAGCACAATGGTAAGTGGACCCACAGCCAGGTGCAATGGGAAGAGGAGCATTCCACTGTGGTCTTCTTTCTATGGCCTCAGCCACATCACTGTACTTCCGGTATGAACCCAACCACACTCAGCTCAATCATCAAACGAGAAGCCATCTTTTCAGCTGCACTGAACCAGAGTACATGATGCCTTTCAATGGCTTGCTCAGCACTAACACAAAATTACACATCATGGCAATAATCACTGAATATTACACCCCGTTAATTATAAAAGTGCTATCTCCCGGTTGCTTAATAGATGATGTGACACTAATACCTCAATGTGACACTTGTAGTGTTGCGGGTTCACAGTGAGTGTGTCCAAGTAATTAACCAGAGATGAGCTAGAGTGGAACTGTACTAGGAGTTCCTACTGACTCTTTCTTATGCGCATTTTGTACTCATTCTTCACATTCTGCATACCTCATTTTCAAACCCTTTCAGGCTATCCAATGTTCTTCGCCTTGAGTGTGTGAACAGTGTATGGCTGCTATACATATGTAAGTACAGCAGAGAACTGTACGAAATGAGCACACAGGCGATCGTGGCGTTAAACATGGCTCCATGATCTGATGCATGTTAACGAGTCTAGGCCTTGCATCAGTGGCAATGCATTATCAAACTTTGCATCAGTGTTTACTATCAGCGGCACGTATGTTTGTACATGACTCCAGCTAACGATGATGGAAGACTGTACAGATCACCTGCTTTTCAGAGGGATAACAACGAATATGTGTAAGTGTGCTCCAAGGATGAAGGGATTACATTTGCTTAATGCACATATGGCACCCAGCGCATCTTCCATTGCGAACACTGCGCAAACATCACAAACGTTACCAGGCTGAGGGGCACATGCATGAAGTGATAAGAAAAGTAACAACACTGCTGGAAGACAGACAATTGCTAGGCCCTTTCCTGCCATGATAGATGATAGGCATAATGTCATACAATAGCAGGAGCGTGTGGGTTTGAGGTATGCAATTTACAGGCATTCTTTGTGCATGTGCCAAAATAGCAGGGACTGGAATTTACTCACTTCTTGATGCTAGCTTGGAATGACTTTTGGCATGAGCAGACTTGCAAAAGCAACAGCAGGCCAGAACCGATGAATCAGTGTCTCCAGAGGAACACTCACCAGAGTAAGGACAGGAGCATAGGGGGTGGAGGTACGTATGCACTTAATTGGCCAGCATAAGTCTTCCCGACATATCTACCTACTGCAGCGAGTTGATTTAAAAAATTGGCTGTCACTATTTGCTTTGGTGTAACTTAACGTCACAGCAGACATGGCAAATGCACTACCAACAGGGATAGTTTAATGATTTGGCCAGGAGTACGAGTGCTTGAGGTAAGCGTCTGCATCCATTATTCATTATATTGAAGTTAACAAGCACAATGACATAAACTTACTCAATTGTCATGCACTGTTTGTTCCTGGATGACTTCATGCACCACCAGCAGGTATACAGACGTGGTCATAACTGTGGTGTTTTTGCTTACGTAGGATCACTTGCAAGATCAAATACATGGCGAGGAGAGACTGTTGTCGAAACCAGACAACTAGCATACCTACCCCTGGACATCACAATCAAGTACACATGTACTATGGAAGAACAGCTGTTATATTTATATTCATCTTGGAAAAGGCTTAAGGACATACTTATACTTCACACCACAGCATCTTACACCACCGTCTGAGAATTTCAACTTCAAGTCAAACCAGGCGTATTAATTGTGCAAGTTCTGCACTTTAGATAGGAACCACCCCACAGTCATCTAGTGTCCCTGTTGTTGACAGCATACAAGGGATATTTGCCACAGCATGCACAAAAGTTAGTGCCCGATGTTATGACGTCTCCCTATGGAGCCATAGAAGTTAGATACTTAAAAGCAGCACAATGGTAAGTGGAGCCATAGCCATAGAGTGTGTCCAAGTAGTTGACCAGATATGAGCTAGAGTGGAACTGTACTAGGAGTTCCTACTGACTCTTTCCTATGCACATTATGTACTCATTCTTCACATTCTGCAAACCTCATTTTCAAACCCTTTCAGGCTATCCAATGTTCTTTGCCTTGAGTGTGTGAACAGTGTATGGCTGCTATACATATGTAAGTACAGCAGAGAACTGTACGAAACAAGCACACAGGCGATCGTGGTGTTAAACATGGCTCCATGATCTGATGCAAGTTAACCAGTCTAGGCCTTGCATCAGTGTTTACTATCAGCAGTATGTTTGTACATGACTCCAGCTAACGATGCAATTTACAGGCATTCTTTGTGCATGTGCAATGGTAAGTGTGTTCCAAGAATGAAGGGATTTCATTTGCTTAATGCACATATGGCACCCAGCGCAAACACTGCGCAAACATCACAAACGTTATCAGGCTGAGGGGCACATGCTTGAAGTGATAAAAAGTAACAATAACTGCTGGAAGACAGACAATTGCTAGGCCCTTTCCTGCCATGATAGATGATAGGTATAATGTCATACAAAAGCAGGAGCGTGTGGGTTTGAGGTATGCAATTTACATGCATTCTTTGTGCATGTGCCAAAATAGCAGGGACTCGAATTTACTCACTTCTTGATGCTAGCTTGGAATGACTTTTGGCATGAGCAGACATGCAAAAGCAATAGCAGGAAAGAACCGATGTATCTGTGTCTCCAGAGGAACACTCACCAGAGTAAGGACAGGAGCATGGGGGGTGGAGGTACGTATGCACTTAATTGGCCAGCATAAGTCTTCCCTTAGACATACCTACGTACCTACTGCAGTGAGTTGATTTAAATTACCTGTTACTATTAGCTTTGGTGTAACTTGACGTCAGAGCAGCCATGGCAAATGCACTACCTACTGTGATACTTTAATGATGTGGCCACATTGCTAATTCTGTGCTTACAACTTACCAGAGCAACAACATGAGAACGAGTGCTTGAGGTAAGAGCCAGCATGCCTTATTCATTATATTGAAGTTTAACAAGCTCAATGACATAAACTTACTCAATTGTCATGCACTGTTTGTTCCTGGATGACTTCATATACCACCAGCAGGTACACAGATGTGGCCATCATTGATGTGTCTGTGCTTACGTAGAATCACTCACAAGATCAAAACATGCCGAGGAGTGAATTGTTGTTAGCTCATTATTGCTGGTTTCTGCCAAATGTTCACTGTTTTAGTATTGCTGGTTCTGCACTTCCAGATCGCCTGCAGAGACAACAACAAAAGCACTTGCAATGTCCTGCAGACCAAACGACAGAAGCATAAGTGCTTGAGGGATAATCGTTATATGTGCATTATTCCTTCTACCACAATGGCCTAAACCTACTTGAATCGACTGTCTGTTGTGCAATGAATAAAAGCCTCATAAATATAATATCAGCAACTGAACAGATGGAGCCATGTCCATTCAATCCTCAACTTTTTCAGATGGCAACTAGAACACACGCCTCATAGCCATGTGGATACGTTGACCTAAAAGCTCCTTGCATGGAGCAGAATGGTGCATAGAGCATATGCTACGTAAAACTACCCGCTAACAGTACAACTATCTCAGTAGATTCCATACAATGCATGGGCGGAGATTACCAGCAGATGGTGCATGCCTGAGATACTAAAAAGGAAATACAAGGAAGTGAAGTGCACAGTGACAGCAGCTAAGTGGAACAACCCTGTTACACACTACTTTGCTAGTATGGCTCACAAGAGTATTGAGATAGAATACTCCATACACACGAAGGAACGGGACCTCAGTAACCAGTAGAAATGTAACATATAGCTAAGTGATGTATCGTAACACGAGAATCAAGTCCCTGACAAACAGAGTACAACAAAGTGATGAAGAGCCTGAAGATAACAGATGAAACTGTGACATGACTTGATTGCATGAACATGTATATAAGCTGATAACTGAACAGTGCCTGTGTCTGTGTTTTCTGATTGATTCTAAGGCTCCCTATTCGTTGCGTTCTTCATCTTTGCCTGTTGCCCCGCTGTCATGCACAGCGTTACAGTGGTGTCAGAAGTGGGATGGCTGCACAGCTAGACCTACTGTTACCGGAGCTCTCCGTGGAGAACTTCTCCCGCGCATTGACGCAGTTCGAGTTGGTAGCGGCAGCCAAGCAATGGGATGAAGCAAAACAGTTGACGATTTTGCCAACCTTGTTAAGAGAAAGATTACTGGACTACTACGTGGAGCTGGACACAGACCAGAAGGGTAGCTTGCGTGCGCTGAAGGATGCCTTGATGACAAAGGCAGGCATTGCCCAGGATCCCTTGATGGCTGGACGCGCTTTTGGCGCAAGGCACCAAGGTCCACAGGAGAGAGCCGCTGACTTTGCTACCACGCTGCGGAAGTTGTTTATTCAAGCCTATCCTGAATGAATGAATGAATTCCCTATTGCGAATACTGAATTAGGGTGTACTGCTTCCATGTCCAAGGAAAGATAAAAAAGGGTGCAAACTTAAGACGACTATGGCCACAAGTTGCCATATACATATCGTCGACTTCTTTTGCCATGTCTGCCACATACAAATCTGGGGAAACGATACCACTTGGAGTGTTCTACGACAAGATAAACACACACCTTCATGAGACGCTCATATGTCGACACGGTTTGCTGCCAAGAGAGAGTTTAGCAGACAGAGAACTTGGGAGCAAAGGAGAGTTCCCTCTAAGAACATTTCGGCAAGTCCAATTAGATTGCTATGAAGAACAATCAGTGGTGCAGCAGCATTGATTAGGCAGTGTGATACGCATATAGAAATTCTTGCTATTTTGCCATGTAAAAGTTTGACAATGAGTCGATATAATTCTTTTAACTTTTTTTATTTTCACCTTACAACCGTGCAAAGACAGCTGTTGGAAGTGGCCCCTGACTTGTGTAATGTGTACCCGGAGGAGGCATTCCTTCTTGGTCCCCCATTGGTCGGCTGACTTCCATCAATACAGCAATCACAAGGTGGTTACATGCCTTACAGACCATGGGTTTCAGGCTGCACCACTTCCACATGCAGGATGCTCTACTGTTGCTCAGACAATCGTTCGCTGTCCCTTAGATCCTGTATATCCTCGGAACTGCCCCATGCTGCATTTCACTAGTGCAGGTTATATTCGACCAGGAGCTCCATCTGATCCTTGCCGAGATCCTGAACGTCAATCAGGATGCTCACTCAACCTGGGTCCAAGCCACCCTTTCAGTTGGTGAAAGAGGTTTGGCGATCCCCATAGGTCTACCCAGCTCCCCCGTCTGCCTCTTTGCATCTGCTGTTAGGTGCAATGACCTCAATGCATGCAGCAATTAACTCGATTGCTAAGATTCCCTCGCTAGAGCACAGATCCCGTCTGTGCTGGAGACTGTGGGTCTCTGTCACTCTGACAGTGACCATCACTCCTTGTCAGGCGGGCCGAGCTCTTGTTGGGACGTTACCTGTCCAGACACCTATGTGGTGTCCAATGTGGCGTTGGCAATGAGGGAGGCGGTGGCATTGGCCACATCAAGAGGAGGAAGAGCAATACGTTTGAAGAGCTGGCCCAAACCCGCTAGCAATTGAAACATCAGGCGTGTTTGGCCCAGGGACCTACGAATTTGTGTCTGAGCTGTGCAGAAGGCTTACGTATCTGGGTGTCAGGGGATCCACTCGCCAGATCCCACATGATCAAACAAATCTTGGTTGCTGTGCAGAGAGGAAATGCTGCTTCTGTGTGTGGCACCTTCGAACATTGCAATCCACTTGACAATTACAATTACATTTACAATTAATTTCTTTTTGTTCAACTGTACTCCTTGTTTAATGCGTTAGGCTCTATATATTATCATTATATTAGGCCATAGCTACATCATATTTCATTTTTAATGTTATTCATCTACCATAACATCATTCACTGTCACCACCATCGTTATGTATGTATAACAGCTATTGCAATCTGAAAGTGCTAACACTCCTTACAACTTTTATTATTATTATATTGATACTGTCATTGCAATGCATAGTTTAATTGTGTAAGTCTGAACAGCAGGCAGTCAGATAAGGGGGGGCACTTAGTGCTCTCCCCCCGCCCACAAAAGGACTATATGATATAAATGTCTCAATGTAAGCCCCAATAGACTAAAATATAGATGGTGGGCGCAGGGTGATGCCAAGATAAAAAAAATGGGGCAAAAATGTCCAGACAGGAGTCGATTTCAATACAGACACAGCTGACATTTGGTGTACCAGTCTACAGTGTTGGTGGGGTGCCAGCCCACAGCGAGCAAGTTGGTGATTCGTCCAGCCCCTCATTCAATGATGTTATTTCTGCTGGTACGCAAGGCCTTCCATAGCCATACATGGAAACCTGTTGCAATCTCTGATCATTAACTGCAAGCGCACCATACGTATGTGCAAGACTATAAATGGAATCCATCAGCAATACTCTGTTATGACCTTATATACGATATAGACCTGAGTGGCTAGTTAGACTCATCTCGATTGATCCTCTAAAGCGCTAGCCAACACTGCAGAGTAATTCAATAATCATATTACTTGTCCGTGTTCTGACTAGTGGGCAAAGAGGGGAAAGAGGGCAGAGAAAAAGATAGATGAGCAGAAGGAAACTGGACTGGTTCTGGAGAATGTCGCCCATGACTCAACCGAAGCAGGCAGCACTGCTGCTATACTTGGGTATGCGCTCGCTCTATCCAACTCAATGTCGGAGCTGGCGCAATGTGTACAGGAGGCCAATGAACGAGTTAAGGAACAGTTGTGGTGTTCAACAAAAGTGCTGGCTGTAGATTTGCTACATTTTCATGATCGGCTAAAAGATCAGATCCATAGTTTATTCAGATCTTCATTTCGTGTCTTGTAGAACATTTGATAGGACCTCTAACTTCTTGTGTCAATGCTCCCACCTGGGTTGGAAATACAATCAATTATTGTCTGCAATAGGCTCTTAGCAAGGTGTTCAAACGGTTCCCACTGTGATTCTTAGTGCTACTAGCCCACTTGAAATGTTCAACTTCCTCCGTCTGCCTTTACCATTGATGAATACGAATTACAGTAAAGCCTGCATTACACTAAAGCCTGCATTACACTAAAGCCTGCATTACACTAAAGCCTGCATTACACTAAAGCCTGCATTACACTAAAGCCTGCATTACACTAAAGCCTGCATTACACTAAAGCCTGCATTACACTAAAGCCTGCATTACACTAAAGCCTGCATTACACTAAAGCCTGCATTGCAGTAAAGCCTGCATTACAGTAAAGCCTGCATTACAGTAAAGCCTGCATTGCAGTAAAGCCTGCATTGCAGTAAAGCCTGCATTACACTAAAGCCTGCATTACACTAAAGCCTGCATTACACTAAAGCCTGCATTACACTAAAGCCTGCATTACACTAAAGCCTGCATTACACTAAAGCCTGCATTACACTAAAGCCTGCATTGCAGTAAAGCCTGCATTACAGTAAAGCCTGCATTACAGTAAAGCCTGCATTGCAGTAAAGCCTGCATTACACTAAAGCCTGCATTGCAGTAAAGCCTGCATTACAGTAAAGCCTGCATTGCAGTAAAGCCTGCATTGCAGTAAAGCCTGCATTACACTAAAGCCTGCATTGCAGTAAAGCCTGCATTACAGTAAAGCCTGCATTACGGTAAAGCCTGCATTACAGTAAAGCCTGCATTACAGTAAAGCCTGCATTACAGTAAAGCCTGCATTACAGTAAAGCCTGCATTACAGTAAAGCCTGCATTACAGTAAAGCCTGCATTACAGTAAAGCCTGCATTACAGTAAAGCCTGCATTACAGTAAAGCCTGCATTACAGTAAAGCCTGCATTACAGTAAAGCCTGCATTACAGTAAAGCCTGCATGCCACCAAAGAAGCCAGGGCATCCATAACGTTTCTGCTTTGTCTTCGTACATAGCCACCATCTTGCCAAAGTCGTTACTAAGAGCCCACATGACCTGGAACAACTTCCGTTCGCGTTGTCAGCCCATTCCTTTGTGTTCCAATAATAACAAAGAGCCAAGACTGGGAGACCTAATCAATCTGAAATGGAGAAAGATGACTCAGCTATTGATGGAGTCACAACATAATAATATTGAATTTATATAATATTGGTTTATATCGTCCAGTGAGGCAGCTGAACATATTTGTGGCTATAAAATCCACAAGCAGTGTCCACAAGCGTGCCATTAGCCAGATGAACAAGCTGGCTGCTGGAGTAAGGCCATGCAACAGATGCCGCCAATCAGTTGGCTAGAAGTATCATATACTCTTCCACGTGCATACACTTAAAACACAAGAGCAAATGCAAGCAGAGGCACAAAAGATCCATGTGTTCTAAGTGGCTGCAGACACGTTTCGCTGCGTCAATCTGCCTTTTCTTTTCTTCATCTTCCTGTACATACTACCGGTGAATGATACTGCACAATAAGGTTGGAGCACGAAACTATGAAGACCAGAGAGTAATTAATGGCCAGGGTCCAGGATTTCAGCCATTGCACGCTCTGTTGGTGGATGATTTAGAACAGGATCAGACAATGGAACAGAAGCAGCCTCAATCAGATTTGCCTCGCACTTATGTGACGATTCACCTACATTGTCATTCACTGCAGGCCAATGAGCTTCTTAGAATATTATAAAAGACACGAGGGTCTCAATGTTTTTATTCTACTTATGCATGCTCATAGGCAAAAGTGGAACTTGTCCCCGGATATGGTGTCTGGCTTACTGCTAGGCAGTTGGATGAGGCAGGTAGCACCCAGTAATGGCAAGGCGACTAAATTAATGTGTGCAGTTTTGTCAGTGTTCCTCACATGGTGGACCAGAGTAGCGCTCTTGGTTCTCGACTGAACAAGAAATTGGACCAAGACATTCTGTCTGCCGGCACCAGTAAGTGAAATGCATCAGCAATACTTTGTTTAACCTTACGATATAGACCTGAGTGGTTAGGTAGACTCATCTCGATTGATCCTCGAAAGCACTAGCCAACACTGAAGAGTAATTCAATAATTGAATTACTTTTTCGTGTTCTGGCTAGTGCTTCCGAGGATCGATCGAGACTTTGTTTAATCTAAATCACTGGCATGCTTATATGTACCGTATGGCCGGAATTCTTGGCAAGAAGATACATTGGCGGATTGCTGAAAATATGTTATATGGCGCAGTTTACTGATGATATTTATAACAAAATGGCCAATCGAACGCGCTGGGAATTTAACCAGGCCATGAGCTAGCTTCCGCTCAGTTAGAGATGCAACTAAAAACTAGACAGATCATTGTTACGCATAATCTGGACTGTTTTCGTCATATCGGTCTTTACAGCGACTGTGTACATGTCGTTTGGATCGCCTTCCTTGCATTGACAGACAAGCTAACTCTTATCCCACCTTCGGTGTACAAAACTCTTTGGAGAAGCTATGTCCTTGTATGCAGCTTTCAATGGTGAACTCAATGTCAACAATTAGACTGGCGAGTACACAAGCTATGATTTTGCAATAATGATGACATCACACTGTGAATTTCTTGGCAGATGAAATATGTGGTAGAGGTTCATGCTACGGCAAAAACTTTCTCTGAGGTATCTGAGCAATTCACGTAGCAAAAAGAAAGTTAAAAGTAGGGCGTTTCGACCGTGAAGGTCTTCATCAGCAAAAAACTCAGTTTGATGATATGATTTCGAGGTCATGATGCAAGGTGTTGCAATGTAAATATTACAGATATATATATTTACATATACAGATGCACGGTGAGACAGGCATCCAGATTTCTTGACTTGCCTACCGGCTCGGCAAAAATTGAGGGGAAGAAGCGGTTTGGCTACACGAAAGTGCATACATAAGCGTAGGAACACTTTCAAATCTAAGGGGGCCAAACATACTGCAAAAAGGAAATCCCAATAACTAAAATTGTCTGTTGCACAATCAATAAAATGGCTTCCATGTCAAACCTCCGCATTAGTATCTTGGAGAACAGTAGGTTTACTAGATGTGAACAAAAATGCTGCAGACTATTTCCATGTTATCTAGTGAGATGATGTGAGTACTTTAGAGCCAAATCAAAGGCCACAAAGGTTTATAAATCAATGGGGGTCAAATAGCTACCATCTGGGCCTCGATCTGGGCCCACCTTTGCGAAAAATCTGGAGGGGCCATGGCCCCCTGGCCCCAATGGTTCCTACACCTATGAAATAGCTACAGGGTAACATATCATCAAACCAGCAGATGACAGCATGTACTCACACAGAACACATGTCCACGTGCAAATACATAACAAACTCGCAGTAGAGGTACAGCTAGCTAAGTGCTTTTCACCTGCATGAGAGAGTTAATTAGCTAGCCACTGGCTTCTTCAGTTGTACTCTGAGAGGTTTCAGCCAAAAACAAACGAAGTAGAACTATAATTGCATGCTACACTCCGTGAATTGCTTAGGTAAGCGACCTCAACGGCAGGTCGTGGGCAACTGCTGCCAAATATGCCCACGGTTGAGTAGGAGAGGCGTTTCAATAACTATTCCATGGTTGTTTCCTGAAAAATGAAAAAGCAACACAAGCGTATGTCCGTTGCACAACCTTAGCGTCGATATGTAGACGAATGATGCTTGTAGACACCCACCTACAGTCAGATACAATTACGTTTCGATCGGCGCATGGCAGCCCTGTTAGAGTGTAGCCCATCATTTCTGGCAAAATGGGAGACATGTAGCCGCCTTTCATCACGTGCTGCGTGTCGTGCCTCCACCTCCCGCCACTATGGCGGGTGATTCGAAATCCATCGGGTGGTATCGCAGTCTGAGCTTAACTATTAGCACACACACACCGTGCATGCACGCGTGCCTCTCTACTGGCAATGGTGCATAATGGCTAGTGAGATGAAAGCACACTGCTTGCTAAATACCCCCTTCTGGGAGTAGTTAGCTATATAAAATCATAGATCTAGATATTTGGTGTAGTATCTATGATAAAATGAAGAGCATCCAGCACATGGCAATTGAGTCGCTGGTCTGTGGTTTATAGCAAAGAAATGCACAAAGCATTAATTTACGCCACATGATGCTTATCCACTCACTGTTGTCTCTTTAGCATCTCATCAGTTGATAAAAGCTAGCTACAGTGCATGGTGGCTACAGTGGATTAATGCATATGCCCAAAAGATACTTGTGGTTAATTGTTAGATCTGGCCCTGCACATATGTATGTGTGTATGGTATGGCTAGTGTAAGGTATGTGCAACGAATTACTTAGGCAACACCAGAAGATGCAGACCTCAGCACTACTAGCTAGCCAGTTAACTAGCTATTAGCAAAGCTGCAGGTGGAGGTCACTGATTCATTTGGATAGTGCTGCATGGGACTGTGTCCTAGTGTGCCCCGCACATGATGCACTCAAAGCAATACTGCTTTAGTTTCTTAGATATTGAATGAAGAATTGTATAAATTGTATATATTTAACTCATTTGCATAATCAATAACATGGCGGCCCTACGGCAGGTGGGCATTCAGCGCCAGGTTTTGGACACCTTAGTAAGCATTTAACTATCTGGTGACTCCTTAGTGATTCAGAGGAAGGATGTTGAGAAGCATTAACAATAACAGGGTAAAATCGCGATGCTGGCACCCTCAGAAGGAAGAGAGCAGAAATGGCCACACAGTTCTTACTGCTGCATGTTCTAACACTTAACTAAGCGCTTACTTGTACTTAAGAAGTCTGGAAGTAAGGCTTCACACTATTGTTGAATTGGGCCTACTTGGGATACTTGCAATCAGCCTCCACAAGCAACAAAACCTCTCATAAAACTATGAATCCGTGCAGCGCCAACCCTTTCATTTCCGTTCAAGACCGTAGCTTGGCCAAATTAGTCGAACAAGCGGCGAAGGAATGCCATGCACTACCTGTACCTCGCCACTTACTCGTAGTGCGTGTCGCACTAGTCGTTTGTGAGATACTCGCAGGCGAAGTCGATAAAACTTCATCGGCCCGTAGTCGTAATTTTATGCAAAACGCTTATGGCTTTGCGCGTGGAAGCCCACAATTGACTGATTGTACACCTAATTATAGATTTTATATAAGGGTACGTAGTATATAAAATCTATGACCCAATTAGGGCTGCGGCGAATATGCGGGCATAATATCCGGAATAATGGGGCTGTGTGAGCATCAGCGCACTTCCGGAATAACCGGCGGAAATTATCTAGGCATGGACCAAAATGGCTGCCAGCTGTAGTGTGGAAGTTGTGGAACGGTCCGAACGGGTAGTGCTCAAGCAGATAGCGTTGACTTAGTTTCTTCTGGGAACGATGCAAGTGAGGAGTTTGAGGACACTGAAGAGGAAACGGACGAACCTGTGGCAACACTAGCAAAGAACGCAGTGTCATCAATTCTGGACAAACTGAAGTCGCCGACTCCCGCCGTACAGCTGACACCAATGCTGACTTCAATCCATTAGAGTGGTGGAAGCAGAACGCCACCACACTACCTAAGTGGTCATCTGCTGCGGCAAAGATTCTGCTGCTTCAGCCATCATCTGCTGTTGCTGAGCGTGCACTTTCACTGTTGAAGGCATCGTTTGGAGAACAGCAAGAAAGTGCCCTTCAAGATTACATTGAGGCATCACTGCTGTTGCAGTTTAACAAGCGTTAAACATTGTTACAGACTTGCTGGACCGTACTGTATTATTACATCATTTATGTAGTATGCATACCAGCTTAATGAGAATTTTGATTCTTTTCATGAGCACTATTTTGAGAATAATGGGCAGTTTTTAAAGGAATTGTTGAATAACATAATTGGCAAGTTTTAGAGCATATTAGCCTCAGGCCTAGACCCAATAGTACATACCGGTACCTGAAACTGATCCGTACACGGCCAAAAACTTTCGATATCGGAAACGATTGCAGACTCTTCAGACCGTTTACGATACCGTCTACGAATCGGTAACGATCCGAAGGGACTACGATATCTGTCGAAGTCGTACACGGCCTACACGATACGATATGGTTCAGGAGTCGTGTACGGTACGATATCGAAAGTAAGTCGATGCAAGCGAAGAGAGCGGGAAAATGAATCGCGCACTGGACGCTTTATTTGGTGACAGCGATGAGACGGTATTGGTGACATTGCAAACCCAACTATCGCTCTCGCCAGCATGCACGACGAATGGTAAGGCCACCCCTCATTCGTACCTATTGCAGTAAGCTACTACTCATGATCAGTCCCTGCACACTGCCTCAACTAGCCCTAGCCCTAGCTATAACTTCCAAGCACACCAGCCAAGTCCGCAGTTTGAATCTGCTGAACAGTACCAATCTGGAACACCAAAGTCCAGTATGTTGATAGCCGATCGCGAGAGAGCAATTGTGCTGAAAGGCATGTACATTAACTTAATCAGAGACTTGCACCAATTGGCAACATCTGGTGCCTTATCGGAAGATGAGTACCAGCTTCAGAAAACTGTAATTTTAAGACAAATGCTAGATTTGTGACTGATTGCATAGATAGCTATCTTGCTTATAATATCATGACATTGTGCTTTAGTATAATGCAATTTTTACTTACCATTAAACTATTCTTTTGATTACATCTAATTCTGCCTTATGTACACCACATGCGTTTATATTTCACTATAGTATTTATATAATTATGTTATAGCATGCATGTGTGCACCAGACTTTGAATGGAGATAATGCAATTTTTGCCAGAAGAATTAATGGCAGTCAATTGTATACAATTAAAATCATGAAAATGAGCAATAAACGCAAATCATGCAGTTCATCATAGAATCACATCCTATGTGATTATATGGCAAAATGGATGGTTAAAATTTTCAACCAATGTTTATATATATCACTACTGAAAAATGCTTGCTACATCAATGGCAGTCAGTGAACCAATGTGAAGCTGTTCTCCTGGTGCCTCCCTAGTACTGGTCTGGAGCTGGTCCATAACATTGTCCACTTGGTCACTATCTTCATCATCCTCAACCTCCTCCACAGACTGAGAGGACCCTGATGCTAAATGACATATCCCCTGCCTGAAATAGATGTTGTATATACATGATTAACTTTGTGTTCTTCCCTTCACCCTTGGTTTGCCAGCCCTACTATATGTACAGTGCATGCAAGTTGCACGCGAGGCATGTCTTATGCGCTATGCGTATGCCTAGTTAAATATGATTTTATGCATTACCTATACCAACCTGCTATCTTCCTCCATTATGCCTTGCCATTCTTCTTCTGTTGGAGAGTGTAATCCCTGTTCTGCAACCCACAGAGCAAACTTCTTATGTAAGTCGGTGTTCAGATTCTCTGCTGTCTCACGGATGAACTTCCTCTGCATGTATGCACGCAGATATGATAATATGTAGATTTAGGATATCTTCATTTGATTAGTATAGTATAGAGAGTAGCACTACTCACCAATAGAGCTAGATGTCTGGTGTACAATTCCACATCTGCAGTTTCTAGATTATACTGTCTCACCACCAGTTTTGCCAACTCTGAGGTGGGAAGAGATGGCCCTCTTTCAAATGGTCTTTTGCCGAACACCTGTGTTGTGAAAAAATGATTGTTACATATACTATTGTAGCATATATTGTGGAAAAAAACATATTAAGTCGGTTGTGTCAATGTGACCTGGTCACATAACAAACCTTTCTTCTTTCTTCGCCTTTCAACGAGCAAAGAAATGCTTTGCTGTATTTAAGGGCTGCTTCCACTTTGAAGCGATCTCGTGTTGCACTTCTTAGTACAGATGTTACAACAGTCTGCAAGTACAAATTCAAACAGTGCATGTATAATTGACATTGCATGCATATAGCTAGCTATACACATATCAATATTCATTCATTCATTCATTCATCCACATGGATGTTTCTCCAAATACTGGAGGTCATCCCTACATACATATAATATATGTAATAGGAGCACATAAAGTTACTGATTATGAGTACAATGTATATATGATTATTTAAAATTGTCAGTCCATCTCAATCTCGGTCTTCCTCTGGGCCTTTTCCCTCCAATCTCTCCTTCAAAAATCTTCCTAGTTGTCCTCTCCCCACTCATCTCCTCCATTCTGACCCTCCACCTCTCCTGTCTGCTCTTCACCATATCTAACACGCCTTCCTGCCGTAGCTTCTCCCTAATGTCCACATTCCTTACCCTATCTAATCTGCTCAACCCTTCAATCCGCCTCAGAACATTCATTTGTGTTGCCTGTATTCTTGATTGCTGCTTCTTTGACAGGCTCCACGTCTCACATCCATACAATAATGTGGGCATCATTGTGGCATTCATTACCTTTAGTTTGGTGTTCCTGCTCAGTTCCTTCCTCCTCAGTACTATTTCACTCAAACCTCCGATAACTTGTGTTGCACTACCAATCCTTGCCTCCACTTCCTTCTCCATACTCCCATCACTACTAATCATCACCCCCAAATACTTCATTGCATCTACCTGTTCTATTGTCTCCTCTCCGATTTTAACTTCACATTCCTCACTCTTCCTTGCCACCCTCATCAATATTTAATGTATTTTGAGCTTAGCTATAACCTGGACAATCATGGTATGGAATTTCAAGCCAAAGGGCAGATTCTTACTTTGAATTCATCAGGGGACACATGACGCAAAAGGTTCGTTGCAAACAACCGTGCCACCTTGCACTCAAGTTGCCTCTGCAGACAAGATGGTTCATGCAGGTAACACAAATAGATATTGACAAACTATGCAAGTCAGTCTCAGGAGTGCAGAGGGTACTGCAGCAGTATCAATGACACATACTTGAAATGGTGAGCCCTTTACTGTAAATGATGACTCCTGACTGGCTTTAAAAACCTCTTTTATTTCGTTTAGTGAACTCTGCATTTGAGTTTGTTTTGTTTCCATTTTTCGAACCCGCATCTGTATCTCCTGCAAACAACTTATTACAACTGTACCAGGTGTAGACGCGCTGGCAGTTCGCCCAACCGATCCAGATGCCATGAAGACTCGTAAGTTTCTGATTTGCGCGCAAAAATATCGGTATTGCATAAGAATACTGCAGTTGTCCGCCAATCACAAGCGTGATCAGGGCGCCAATTTAAAAATCGACAATGGCAGAGCCTCTGCTACGTTGTTGGACTTGTGCCGTATCCTTCGGTACGGAACGACAGTATCTTCGTCATTTGACTACGAAGCGACACGCAGACATGGAGGATATGCAGAAGGGTACCTACGCAACGGATCTAGAAGTTCCCATTGAGATGGAGGTGGACATCGAGCCAGGAGTACAAGATCCACCATGTATCCTACATGCCCCTGCTCTCTTGGTGCCAGGGTCAAACGAGGCAAACGTAGAAGAAATGGAATATACTGAAGTTCAGTCTCCTGTGAGTCCACCGTTGACTTTCAGTGAGTTCGAAGATCCTCCAGATCCAAGCTTGCTTACAGATGAGAACCCTAGAGTATGTGGATGAATTGATGCAGCAGTTCCAATTAGCTGAGGACAGCTCAATGGACTACAGCCCATTCCTAACAAAGGAGCACATGCTATTGTACCTGCTGGTACATGGGTCAAAACCTATGGTAATTCAAAGACACTTTTGCCACTTTCATTATTATCTTTAAAATACTTTCTTATTATTCATGAAGAGTGAAGGCACTTTGAAGTTTCTGTGGTTTACCATGAAGACAATGACACCTATAATCCCTACTCTGTCTTCAATCAAACAATTCAAACTACCTATTCATTTGCAGCCACGGAAGGTATGTACCCTGTGATATTTAACCAATCAATGTGGTGCATGCATGCACTCATTTGTGTCTAGAAAAATAAGCAGCTTGAATGACATGGACCCTGCTTGATATTTGACTATAGCAAAGGTTAACTGTATTGCACATTGTATTTTATAGTACCTGTCCAGTCAAGACCTGCCATTTTATGCTATCAGCTTAATCGAGATTCTGAAGGTCACCTTTCGCATCCCCACTATGGTTAGGAGAATGGCACGGTATCCAGATCAGTCAGAGGATGTGAAGTAAGCATAGATGATCCTGCATGTCTTGCATAGTACATGTATGGTCTGCATTCGACACATGTACATAATTATATTACCTCACCCACAGGGAACTGTGGCAGGGCCAGCGTTGGTTGACTGATCCCGTATACCACACAGCCTCTGCAGTAGTACGGGGAGAGGAAGTGTATCCTGGGGAGCGGATTGGCTATCAGCATCCAATTTTAGGCAGGGCAATTGGACGCATCAGAAAGTTCTTTACTAGGGTTAGCCATAATTTCAATTTTTATGTGTGAATACAAATTACACATAATATTACTATGAATGTAACATACAAGGCATGTATTATCCATTTAGGATGGAAGCATCTTTGCCAATGTGTTGGTGTTTCTTTTCCGAGATCAGCTTGGACATATTGGTGAAAAGCTGGATACTCTCCCACCCTGTGACACTGAGCACTGTTTTGCCTGTCATTTTCAAGATGTGTCTTTGGCTGAAGTTGAAGAAGTGAAGCCACACTTGCCAACCAGGATTTTTGTAAAGGATAACAACCAGTGGCGCAGAGCTTCACAGGTGAGTTGCTTCTTTCAATCTTCATGTACTTTATATATGTAGTCATTGTCTGGCTGTACATGCATCCCTGACTTGCATGTGCATGCATGGTACTAACTTATTGCATTTGCATGCATGCAGATTGAGCGGGAGCAATTTATTGCCCCACACCCAGTTGTAGATGGTGCACAAGGCCGACCAGTACGAATTTGCCCCATCATTCTATACTCTGATGACACCAGTGGCAATTTGTCCAAGAAGTGGAATTGTTTCAACATATGGTGTGTGCAGCTCGCTGCTTTACCCAGATCTGAGAATGCAAAGTAGCAGAATATTTTCTACATCACTTGTTCTAATGCTGTGCAAAATAAGTTTTCATTGTGGATAGCTAACATGCATTTATATATCTTGATCATAATACATGGGTTTGCTGTTTATGTATATAACAATAAGTCTTTAATTATAATATTTTTGTGCTTATGGGTATATATAAATAAGTGGTTGGTAGTTTATGCATACATGAGTTATAAGTTTAACTTGCTGCAATTCCATGGCATGTCTTCCTGCCCAGCAATGGAGATGTTTCAACCACTGAAAGCAGAATTGCTTCGCTTGGAGAAGGGAGTCGTGATGTATGATGCGTGTCTTGCGAAAGAAGTCCTGGTGGTAGCCCCAGTGCTCTTTGCCAAGTGTGACAATCCCAGGGCCTCTGAATTGCTTGGACACATGGGAACCAATGCTAACATGTTTTGCAGAATGTGCATGGCATATAAGTTAATCGGATCTTTTTAATATTTATATGCACAAACTATACAGGGAAACAATTATGTATAGCAATAGAGACATGTGAAGAAAGCCAGTGTTATAATTATATGCAAATGCATATGTAAGTATAATTATACAATACCTGTGTACTTAGAATTCAACTGCAGCTCATATGATTTACTAATATTTTATTTCCCTTCTCTTACTATTCATTTTAGTCTCATCGTAAAGATTCACCTAATGTGCTTGGTCTCTTGCGAACTAAAGCTCAGGCCCTGGCAGCCATCAACCAGATGTCATTGGTGAGCCCCAAAAATGCTGCAGAACTTGGAAAATCTGCTGGTCTCCGACCAGAAGGAAGTTCATTGCTGGAATTATCATTTGACCCAATCAGGTGTGTATCACACATGCATCATTCATAGCATTTTTGCTGTTGTGTGCCACTGGCTAGGCCCCTTGAGCTCGTGTGATTTTCCTTTTATGAAGATCAACACCAGTTGAAGTACTGCATACTATTCTACTGGGACCTTACAAGTACCTCACAGGCCAAGTGATGGGCAAATTAAATGCAGTGCAGAAGTCTGAGGTCCTGGCCAGAATAGCCTGCATGGACTATTCTGGCATTGAGGGGAGATTGAGCAGCAACATTACTTGCTACAGTCAGTCTTTTGTTGGCCGTGACTTCAAGGTTTGGGCACAAATAGCACCTTTCATTTTGGCACCGTATTTGACCTCAGAGGAACTCAAGCTCTGGCTTAGTCTTTCGCAGGTACTGACCCATTAATTAACTATCGGTACTGTACAGATTATAGCAATGATTAAAGTTTCATATCTCCATGCATATATGGCAGATCTTTAAACTCTGCTACTGCCAAAGTGTAAGGAAGAGTGAGCTCCCTCAGTATCGTAGTATGGTAGAAGAGTTTGTGGAGTGTGTACGCAGTGTTGTCCCAGATATGCTGCAGAAAGTGAAGGTGCACCTGTTACTCCACTTGCCCGACAACCTGATGGACTTTGGTCCACCTGCTAACTACAACACTGAGAGGTACTTTACTTGCAATGCTCAGCCTAGGTTTTGTTAGCTGCATCAGTTGCATGTGTAATGTGTATGTCTTAATTAGTGAAATGTGTATATATGCAATTACAGGTGTGAGTCCCTAAATTCAATTCTACGTGGATTCAATGTACATGGTAACAGGCAAGCCCCTAGCCGGGACATCGGGAGGGCTTTTGCAATAGGGACAGTGTTGCATGCCCTGGCAAGTAGCAGTTGTGCCAATTCAGAGGGGTGAGTACATAGCTTCTGTACCTTCTGTACACTGTAATAGCCATGTATGCAACATTTCTCCATTATATTTGCATCTCAGACAAACACTTGTTGGAGCTGGTTTTGCACAGACAATGCAAGAACCAGTTGTGCAGAACTTCCTATTCGGGACTCCAATGCATCAAGCTTCAGCCAATGGCATATATGAACATGGTGCACTGAGAAAGGTTGGTATGTCTTTCAGTCCTTTGCTGTGCATGCGTTACTGTGATTTCCATTTACTTGTAGTGTGATGGTCAGGAAAGCATTGTTGGAGAAATATTTGTAAGTCTTCCACGGCCCAGCACGGTGCAGGAGTACAGCCTAGATCTTTCTATGGATCAGCACTGTCTGAAAGGAAGGGGTGTATATTGCCAACAGGAGGGTGGTATGGGTCCTCACCTTATTACCTTGAATCTCCATGTAAAGTACAAATCGACAGATGACCAGGTGAGATCCATCTCTTCAATGTGTATGATTTATTATAGTTATGCATATCTATGTGATAAGCAATTTTTGATCCTTGTATTTTTGTTTTCATTTGTAGGAGAGATATGGCACACTTGTTGGAGTCTTTAAAATAGGAATGGATGTCACCATGCTTCTTGTACCTTTTGAGAAATTGCAAAGGACAAAGCTGAGATGTCCTCTTTATGTTAGAGGACAGAGTCTAACTGCTGTTTCTGCCAAGCACCTCATTTGCGATGTGTCCTTTATGCACCACTGTGGCAGTGGGTGCAAAGTTGTGCAGCAAGGATGGGCAAGGCAAGTTGAAAGACAACGTGTAGAGGTTGCCTCAGGTGCAGCAGTGATCCATGACTCAAACAATGAAGTTTTTCTCTACAATGTATTTTGCTTAAACAACTGATCTTTTGTTTATTCAAGTCCTTTGTGTACTTTTTAGCTAGCTACCACATGTAGCTACATTATACCACAATTGGAGAGAGCATGAGCGAACCCCACTCCCGATTTATTACGGTCAGTTACGATTTCGAAAGCAATACCGTGCGATAGCCGAACGTTACGTACGATACGCATTCGAATACAGTATCGAATCGCGCCCGTACTGTTTACGACCCGGACCGGATACGTTCCCAAAAACCAACGGACCGGATATGAAATCGGGTGATTACGGATTGTTATCAGCCTTCCTTAAGGTAGTAGTAGGGGCTATTTTCAAAACTAGAGGGCTATGTTTGAATACACATAACTTTGTAACCATTTCACATACAAACTTGATTGTTTCCAGGTACATAGACCTACCCTTTCCGTGTATTTTGGTGTGGTTTACTAATTAATTGCTTAATTTGATCACGTCGTGTAAGCAATTAATTAGATGCACTGTAATTCCGATGACCCGCAGCAAAAGTGAAACTACTTCTGACCAGAGTGGCCTAGAGCTATCAAACTTGGTGCATAGGAGGACAGGGCATGTGCCTACACTCCTACGGGAGCGACTAGGAGTAACAGGTACTATGGTGCTATTACAGCGTTTTAAGGTAGTAGCACTGGCTATCATGTCGAAATTAAACCTGAACAATATTTGGTGGATAGGTACAGTTGTGGGTCTAATTTGCGTATCTGCAGTTTTGTGACGATCACTATTGGCTTGTATGAGTTATAGAAGAAAGAAAGAAATGAAAATTGTGTCAAACTCCAAGTGTTACTTGATTATTTAATGGCGCGAAAAGTAATTGCTTACTAAGACAAGACAAATTCGTCCATTGACGATCCAGATTCAGCGTCAGCGTCGCCCGCCGTCGTTCCAGAGCAAGCGAGGATTACCTGAACGGCTGCCAAGCTATTGCAATATTATCCAGTGGGAGAACGATACCTCAAACGAACTTTAGAGGTCGAAACGGTGCCACCATCTTCGGTAGTCCAATCCGGCGGCAGTACAAAGTCCACGGACACTCTGCTAGAAAGGCCTACTCCACGGGTGAGTTTCCTTTGCGAGCTTATCCTTGCCAGGTCCCTTCGTCTCTTTCCATCTTTCACTTTCGGCATCGCGTACTATTACTGTAACTACCGGTGGTGTACGCAGGCATTCCCAAACATTCAGAAACTAGCGGGTAGCTGATGAAGTTTGGGATACGCCTGCTAGAGCCTGGGCTGCAACGGTTAGCTGTTGCGCGAGCACCTGAAGCGACAGGTGTGAAATGAGGTGTGAAACCGCAAATATTTGGATTCAATATGCGGCGAGAGAAATGCTTTCCAATCGGCGGCCTCTTGTGGGCAATCGCTTGGCTTGCAAAGCTCGAAAGGTACTTTCATCTGTGTTATAGAAGTGTTTCCTACTGTTGGGTATGGTAGCAGGGATGAAATCTTCGCAGGGCGTCTACTCTGGCATGTAACTGGGGGAGACCAAGGTGTTGCTAAGCTAACTAGTCTGCAGCGTGGCTAACGCTACAAATGCGTTTGGGTTCACCGCAACATACACAATCACGCGCAGATAACTATGGGAGGCCACTTGAAAAAGCGCGATCGCGAACTCGTTATTGCAACATTTATTATTATTATTTGAAACAGGAATAACACTGCCACAAAAACGAAAATGAAGGTGGCCTCCCATAGGTTTGTGCACACATGCTTGTAGATTCTGTCTACCAAGTTTGATTTTTCTCAGGCATTCGGGGCACAACTAGATAGAGTTTTCCTGAAGGTGCTTGGCTTCATTTGAGTGAAATTTCTCCGACTTTCAATTAAATTATTTTAATGAAGGAAGTGCCAATCAATTAATGATTCACACCGAATTATGGGAAATTTCCTTGCTAATCACATTTGTAATAATTAAGACTGTTAGTCGTACAGTTTGAGAGTTACATAGGCAGAAGTAATGTACCCTAAAGGAAGCCTTTAGCCAGTGCTACTACCTTAAATCGAAAGTATACGAAAATGGCTGTAACGCTCTAACCGCTGCGTGTAACGCTAGTCGCTCCCGTCCGACTTTAGCGCACACCATGCGCTTCGCATTGGAACAAACGCGAGACGACTCGTGTATATCGAAACATAGTAGTTTTGTATGCAACACCTCGAACAAATCAACGAAGCACGAAAATCGCCCTTCACAACACTTGAGAAATATAGTAACAGGTTGTTTCCCTTCCACATTGTTGGTGAAGTGCTTCTACTTCATATTGACGAGCGTAGCAACCAGAGAAGGCTTTCGCGCTGCTCAATTCCTGCTTAGATGCTGGTCTGTCTAATCCTGGAGGCGCCCCTTGGAATTTAGCACCTCATTAGCACAATGAGGTGTTATGAAAACGGATTTCTTACCCATTCTGACTAAACTGCGCACGAAGGCAGCCACAGCCATCCCCATTGTTGTCTCGCCCATCGCGCTGCCTCTACACGTGCAATATACTTATTCAGGAAACCTTCCATTCGTGCTGCTTCTAAGCGTGCAGTATACTTACTTAGTGACACCTTCCGTATCATAACATTGTGGGCGTCCTATCATAACATCGTGGGTGCGATGTATTTATTACCAACAAATTTCTCTTCTGTAGAACTCAAAAACTATCGAACGTTTCGGGATAATAACTGCGCAGTTCAAAAGAGCTCTTACAACTATATACCTGTTCAAAAAATGAAATCAAACAAAACAGGTCACTCTAGCCCCTCCTACTACCTTAAACCATAGATAGTAGAGAACAGGGATTGGCAACTCCCGATTTCACACCTTGTTAACACCTACATCCGGGTTAGGGGTTGACCTTCGCTTGCCGCAATGAAAATGGCGTCGCCTCCGCCGCCGAGATGCTGAAGACGATGCTAGCGTGCTAACAGACGCTTTCAGAGTCTTTGGGACACAGAAAACGAGTATTCAGAACGAAAGGCTACGATTTGGATCGTGTGATTAGGCGTTTCCTGAGTTGGTCTGACATTTCGTTGCTTTGTATGAATGGATTGAAATGAAAAAATTGGTCATTTTGTCTACCTATGTACTTTGATCAGGATACTTAGCATAATCAAAATATGAGTTGGAAGGCATACACCAATCACTATAGGATTGGTCTAAGTCAAAAAGATCATCTGAAATACCCTCTCACAACCAGGAAAGGTACAGAACTACACCACACTAATAATCAGCAGTTGTACACTATGAGGCCTGACAACACCCCGGAATTAAGAGAAATCTCTTCAAAACCGGTCTAAAGGCATGCTACAGGGACTGCACAGTATTGCTCTTTAAGCCCTTTGAGCATACATGCAATGTCATTGGCAGTAGAGGTACAGAAAGTCCTATTACAAGGTAAATGATCCATAATTGAGCCTTGCAGTGCATTTATGTGTGTATGTGTCTGTTTTTTTCAACGCCTATCCACTCTATAGCCCTTGAACTATCTTTTTGTGGGTTTGCAGTGCTTTTTGACTTCCCCCTGGTAGTTTGTTCTTCCACAACTGTCCCTTCTTCTCCAAATCTCTCTTTCAAAGGTCGCGCCAAAAATCACATTATAACACTTAACAAGGTGTCAGTTCTAACCCGGATGCAAACCAGTAAACACAGTATAAAATAATACAACAGTACAGAAGAGTTGCCAATCCCTGTCTCTACTATCTATGCTTAAACCATAGATAGTAGAGAACAGGGATTGGCAACTCAAGCAACACCTCCTGTACTGGTGTATTATTTTATACTGTGTTTACTGGTTATGCATCCGGGTTAGAATTCACACCTTGTTAAGTGTTATAATATGATTTTTGGCGCGACCTTTGAAAGAGAGATTTGGAGGAGAAAAGACGGTTGTGAAAGAACAAACCACCAGCGCAAAGCCACGAAGCACTGCAAATCCACAACAAGCTTGCTCAAGGTCTCTAATGAGCTATACAGTAGATATGTGTTAAAAAAGCAGACACATATACACATAAAGGTGCTGCATGGCTCAATTATTGATCATTTTACTTTGTAATAGGACTTTCTGTACCTCTACTGCCAATGGCATTGCATGTATGCTTGAAAGGCTTGAAGAGCAATACTGTGCAGTCCCTGTAGCATGCCTTTAGACCGGTTTTGAAGAGATTTATCCTTATTCTGGGGTGCTGTCAGGCCTCATAGTGTACCACTGCTGATTATTAGTGTGGTGTAGTTCTGTACCTTTCCTGGTTGTGAGGCGGCATTTGGGATGATCTTTTTTACTTACACCAATCCTGTAGTGATTGGTGTATGCCTTCCAACTCATGTTTTGACTATGCTAAGTAGCCTGAGCAAGGTACACAGGCAGACATCATGACCAATTTTGCATGTCAATGCATTCATACTGTTGTGTTATTATACTGTCAATGGCATTGGTGATGTATGTTTGAAGATAATGCAATATTGTGCAGTCCTTGTAGAATGTAGCATGTCTTTAGGATGTTTTAGGGACTTGTCTTTAATTCTGGCATGCTGTCAACCCTCATAATGTGCACAACTGCTGATTATTATGGCAAATTTTCACTTTCACCATGACTTTAACACAGATGGGTAGAAAACCCAGGCTAAAGTACCAGAAACGGTACTATTGCTCGAGGAGAGTGTCTAAGAGCCTCACTATGGAAACCCAAAACATGCAACCCTTGGTGACCACCACCCTGATAACACACAGAGTTGTGCAGCCCCAAACTCCCAGTACCAGAGCCAACTGCAGCTGCAGACAGCCTTATTGTGTCCATTCCTTGGCACGTCCCCAAACTCTCAGAGCCAGAGCCTTGCAGTCTGGTCGTTTCCATCCCTTTGGCCCAGTACACGAATGCACCAGTGGACTCTCTAGCATCCCTTATGAGGAGAATGCTCTCAAGGGCGTTTTCCTTCCCCCCAGGCTGGGTGCATGTGGCTAGTGTGGCTAGTGAACTGGTCATTTGCAAGATGGACATGAAAGGGAAGGAGAGCATAGCTGTTGTAACATTTCGGGTCATCGAAGATCTTAGTTGGACCCTTACTGCATTGGGTAGAGAGGTGGTCATACCAGATGACTTTCCTGAGTGTGTAAGCAGTGTTGGTGCACTCACTACCATCCTGAGTGCTCTACTCGACTACCAGGTGTGCATGGGCAACCATGAGCAAGCATATATTGATCTATGTCAAGCACGGCGAGGCAGATTCTATGATTGTACAGGTACATGCATTATTATATTATACAATCACACTTTCATATGTACAACTAGTCAGGCATACTGCAGTACACGAATCATGCAAGTAATTCTTGTAAGCTGTTAACATGAGCTAGAGTTCCCATCCTCCATTCATGCAGGTAAAGTCACTGTTGCTACCCTTGATAGTACCCTTGTGCCTACTGTGAGGCATGTGAACTGCCTCATGCTGGTTCGTCAGCCAAGTGAGTGCTGCTCTGTTTGCAAGAGCTACAAGCAAACTCTGTATGCCCTGCAGTACAAGAAGGATACACAACCACCTAGTGCACACCCGGAAATGCCCACTAGCCATGTCAACTTTCGATACCTAAGCTCTCCTCAGAAGGTGCAGCGAATGCAGAAGATGAAGGCAATGGTACTGGCTGCCAAGTCACAAATTGCACATCTAGAGATGAAGCTTGCAGAATTGACAGAGAGAAATGGGGTGGAAGTCGACAATGAGCTCCACAGCAACCTAACAACCATTGCAGAGGAGAATGAGCGGCAAGTCCTGGATACCCACCCTGAAGGATCCTTTCAACAACTCTTCTGGAAGCAGCAACTGCAGGCCGCACATGCACACTCTTCAAAGGGAATGCGTTGGCACCCAACTATGGTAAAATGGTGCCTCTACCTACGTCATCAGTCATCGCGAGCTTACGAACTGCTTCGCAGCTCAGGATGCATCAAGCTTCCATCACAGCGCACACTTCGGGATTATACCCATCACATCATTAGTGCACCAGGGTTCTCCACAGACATGGATCGCCAATTGATGGAAGATGCCGATATAGCCTCACTTGAGGAGTTTCAGAAGCACGTATGCCTCCTTGGTGATGAGATGCATATCAAGGAGGATCTTGTGTACAAAAAGATGAGCGGTGAGCTAGTAGGCTTCGTGAATCTAGGGGATGTTAACGAGAATCTGATGCAACTAGACCAGCAGCTTCAGCAGGTTTCATCAGAATCACCAGCTTTGGCATCCTCTGTCTTTGTGCTCATGGTCAGGGGACTTTTCACCAGTCTCAAGTTCCCATATGCCACTTTTCCATGCAAGTCAACATGTGGTGACCAGCTGGTGCCCATCTTTTTTGAAGCTGTTTTTCGTCTGGAGCGTTGTGGCTTCAAGGTAGTAGGCATAACACTGGATGGCTACTCAGCGAACAGGCGATTCATGCAGCTTGTAGCTGAAGATTCCCCAGGAGTCAATCACAAACTGCCAAACCCATGTGCTCCTGATCGTGAGATATTCCTCTTTTCTGACCCCCCACACCTCCTCAAGACTGTGCGCAACTGCCTGGCAAATCCTCGGAGGACACTTCAGGTACTTATGTGCACATTCCATTATCATAATTTATAATTATATACAATTAAACTATATATACATAGGAAAATGATGTAATTTGTGTATCATCCTTATACAAATTATGTAGAAGGGTGGCCAGCGGATAGCCTGGAAGTTTGTAGAAGACCTCTACATCATGGGAACCAAATCACAGGGCCTGACTACGCAGCACAAGCTGAAATACGAGCATATTCACCTAACATCTTTTTCAAAGATGAGAGTGGATTTGGCTGCACAGGTATACATAAGTGTACATTATTATATCGCTCTATGCGTTCGAAGTGTATGCATATCGTATACTTCTTTAGGTTCTGAGCAACACAGTGGCAAAGGGTATTCAATTCTTTTTTGGAGAAGATGCTAGGGAGACAGCTGTGTTCATTGAGAAGTTTGACCAGTTCTTTGATGCCATGAATGTCACCAACTACAGCAGCGGCATCAAAGCACTGAATGCCTTCAAAATGCCTTATCGCTCCAGTGATGACTTCAGACTCAAGGTATATGCTAATTAGTGTATATCTTTCTTGGTCAATATAAACAGATATAAAAAAAGCATGTTTACATAATTACACTACATCAATTTGTAGTGGCTACAGGAAGAGTTCACCCAGTGGCTGGATGAGTGGGAGCAGGAGGCAGAACAGGAGACAGACAAGAACAAGAGGGCGAAGATGCTCATCAGCAGAGAAACGCGTACTGGGCTTAGAATGACAGGTACGCGTAACTACTTTTTAAGTAATTCCTGAACAGACATATAATATATATATCAACATCATACATACGTACATGCATATTATGACTTTTGCTTTTTACTCTCTTTACTTCCCAGTTAAGTCATTCGTTCAACTTGTGCAGTACCTGTTCACTCTTCCGGGTGTAACAAGCTTCTTGAGTGAAAAGATCTCTCAAGATCCACTAGAGAAGTTCTTTGGACGTCAACGTCAGCGTGGTGGTGCAAATGAGAACCCAAATGTTGCCCAGTTTCTACTTGGAAATCAGGCCTTGCGAGTCATTAACTCCATTGACCTTGACATCACAAGTGGAAATACACGTGGATCCAATCGCTCCTGTCTACCTGGACAAGTAAATGTGAAGCCACTGCCTAAGCGGAAAGCCAGGCCAGCAGGTATGTTTATAAATATGTTTATATGTACACTTGTGTCCAATTATGCATTTCATGCATCACAATGATGTATGTGTATATAGGAATTCTACCAGAGGAGAAGGCGGCTGAAGCTCACTCACCCTTTGCAGCAGATTCTCCTTGTGGTAAGTCAACCTTTGTTTAATTGTTAATCAACAGCTACACTAAAATGCATAATTTTCAATCTATATACAGGAATACTATTTGACAGCCTCAGGGCAGCCACAGATGACAAGGGCTTCCATCTTCCTTCCAAAGAAACGCAATCTACCCTTGCTTCGGCATCAAGTCTTCTCAAATGGGCTACCATGCCATCAAGCATAGCTGACTTCCAGTTGACAGCAAGCAAATTAGCAGAGCAACTGTCTCATTTACTTAAGAAACCGCCAACTACCAAGGCTAGTCGAGAGAAGATGTGGTTGCATTTCGCTGAGTATATCAGGTCTTCAGACTACCACCAGATTTGGAACACCCTGTCAGTGAATGCAGCAGTTCAGTCATCACCGATTTTGAACTATTTTCTGACACACTGCTACCTACACCATCTACTGAGGACACAGTTTCAACTAGCTGAACCAGCAGCTATCGAGCCCCCACTTGAGTTGTCCACTGATGAGGAGAGTGCCCTGGCTTATGTTGGTGGGTACATAATTAGGTCACTTAGAGAGAAGATTGAAAGAAGCAAACCTGAGCTCATGCTGGAGATGGTTTTAGGACTGTATTCCTTCCGAGAGGACAGTGAGCAGTGTGAAGAGAGCAATGATGGGGATGGAAATGAGGGTGAGAATGTAGACTGGGTGAAGATGGTTAACAGAGGGGGACTCCTTCACTGCCGCATAGAGTTTAAACACTTTCTCCATGCGATTGAGCATGTTGTGAAGCAGGAGATGAGACTGGGAAAAGAATCAGCAATGAAGGCAGGCTTTAAGGAGAAGATGAGCTTGATAATTCGGCAGGATGAAGATGTACTCTTCTGGTGGTCCACACTCTGTGCCATTACCGATGTGGACAACACTACAGCTGAAGCACTACTCCCTCAAATAGTTGCCTTATATGTAACAATTAGGGGGTTTGCCTTTGCTGGCAGGTGGATGGAGGCCTTCAAGCAAAGCAACAAGAAGAGCCTCCAGAGGTCCAAGAGCCTGAGGAACAAACTCCAGGCCAATGAGGCTGACAACTAGCTACTAGCCAACTGCTCCTGCATGTGCATGTACTTTTAGCTACCTGCCCCTTGTTGTTCCCACCTCCCCCCGCCTTGGGCCCCTCAGGTCAAAGATGGGAACTGTTAGCTACACTTGTGGTATATACATTCCACCATCTCTTGGGTAGCTAGTAGGGAACTATAGCCATAGTAGAGAACAGTTGCCATTCCCTGTTCTCTGCTATCTATCATCATGGTTAAGACATAGCATTGACATAGCTATGTAGCTAGCTAGCTACATCTCTACTGGAGACATCCGAACTCACAGAGTTGCGAAGCAACGAATTGCCAGACCGGCTCAGAAAACGCCTGATTACACGCTCTACATCCTAGTCTTCCGTTCTGACTCCTCGTTTCCTGTCCCTGAGACTCTGAAAGCGTACGTTATCACGATAGCACCCGTTAGCATATCTTCCCGACGCCATTTTCCATTGGGGCTAGAAAAGGTCATCCTAACCCGGATGTAGGTGTTAACAAGGTGTGAAATCGGGAGTTGCCAATCCCTGTTCTCTACTATCTATGCTTAAACTACTATCTATGCTTAAACGGAGCTGTTACGAGTCGTTTTCAGACCCGTTACGATGTTGCGTTTTTGGCCGTGTATCTGCAGTCGCACCACCTACCACGTGGCAGTACGTCACACAAAAGCCTCTTCAGCCAGCAAGTTTGTCTTTGTGTCTCTTCATTTCTCCGACCCTGCCCTCGCAGCGAGCACCTTAATGCGTTAGCGGAACTACCTAACGTCCTACTCCGACCATGGATACTCCTCAAGCCGATACAGAGACTATTCCGGGTGGGAAACAAAAGGAAACTGCACTCAAACAGTCACAGACAGCACCCGCAGACGAGCCCGCAAAAGAAAAGGAATCGAAGAATACCACCCTTCTGGGCGAGGGCAACCAGTCCAAGAAATTTTTTTGGGACCAGGCAATCACAGTGCTGGCCTCTGCTATGCTGGCACTCACCGTGTTGGAAGTACTCTCCTCCATCAGAGGTGAGGCCGTGCAGTGCCTCACGCCCAAAAGCTACACGCGGGACCAGGCAGCCTTCATCAACAGTTACTGCACTCAGTTCATTCGCCGCGCCGACTTCTTCTTGTTCATGCTAGTAATCCAAGCTGTACTCGTGTATGGACCACAGTTCCTCTGGAACACCATATACTTTGGAAAGTTTCGCTACTTCTCTGCTCTGGCTCTCTCACTCGATCGGCACAGAGACAGGAAAACGGGGGAGTTTGATCCTAAGAACCTTGTCATTGTACGGTCACTCATGGAGACTTTCGGTTCTACCATCTTGATGTACATCACATACCTTTTCAAGTTGGCGGCCCAGCTAGGTGTAGCTCTGGCTTTCATTGTAATATGTGCTACCGTGTTTAACGAGTACACTCCAGCTTTTGACTGCCCTGACAATGGCTCCTCGCATCTCATTAATGGCAGCTGGCCCTTGGACGAACAGATAGTGTGTGTGCTGTCGAGCCTGAATTTGTTATATGCTGTGTGGTGGGCCAACTTTGTGCTTCTGGTTGGCACCGTGGTGGTGTCTCTGTATGGGCTAATCTGGTGTGTTATCTTCAACCATGAGGTGGAGCTAAACTGGGATCATGTTGCCTTGTTTGCCCTACAATCTGGTATTCAACCCTCTTACTACCGCCCCAAGAAATGGAATAAACGTTGGTTTACCAAAGGGTATTTTAACAGGTATCGCATTCGAAGCAACTTGGACTTTCTCTTTCTCAGACTGTATCGAGATGATGTAGGCCGCGCTCGGGTTCTCAGGGAAGTACTAATTGCTGATAAGATAGAAAAAGAGGAGCAGAGAATACTGGAACGACTATGTTACTTACATGACACACAGAGTAAAGACCCGCGTGAGTGTATAATTTCATCACATGAATAGGCATTATGTTGTGTAGTTAACTATCGACTATACATACGTGCTCACTGCCATTATCAGTCTAATGTAGTGCCTTAGACAGTATCTTTACATACGTATATGACAATGGGCCCTTCCGAATGTAATAGCCCAAAAAGACTTTGTTATGCGTACCCGTGTACACATATGACTTGCTTATTAGATTTATGGTACGTGGCAGACAGTGTTAGCGTATTACGGGCGAAGTACGGGTACGGGTACTTGTGTACTTGATCACGGCTACGTGTGTACATATAAATGGCTATATGCGTAGTCGATTATAGGTACGGATGTAGTACGGATACGTACGTATCTACGCGTACGGGTGTAGTATACATACCATACGTACTCTCAAGTACGCCCGTAGATATTTCAATCTATGACTTCCAAAGGGCATGGTGCAAGTCTATGAATCCCTCCTAGACCTTTGTCGTCGTTCCTACTAAGAATGTCACGCGTGCACATTAATTCGTTGTATATATCAACGTTGTTGAAGGTCGAAGCATCAGGATCGTGTATCATCGTCTTTCAGAAGTATTGTTGGCGTCTGTCTTCCCTGTTCCAAGTTTTATCGTGTGTCCCCTCTCTCTGAGTGCAGATTGTTTGAGTGAGTTCACCCATCCCAGTGTCGTTGGCTTACTTCTCCTATCTTCCTTGGCGTTATCGTATCTTCCCTTCTCAAGAGTGACTCAGCAGTTGAAGATGGTGTATTACATGAAGCAGAGAATTCTCTTCTACCGGCGTCTGGGAAAAGAGCTACATCCAGATTTCTCGCTGCTTGTCTGAAGAAGGGTACGCAGCAACGAAAGTTCTGCAAATTCATCTGTTGAGGGTACGTATGGGCGCAGTACAAATGCGGGCGTACGAATTTAAAGTACGGGCGTAGTACGGATACGGGCGTACAAATTTAAACTACAGGCGTATATACCTGCTGCTACGGACGTACCGATTACTATTCACGTGTGTACGTATGGTTGTAGTACGCTAACTTTTTTCTGCCATGTACCGTAGAACTGAAAGTGTTACAAATTATTGATTGGCAATTTGTACCTAATATTGCCCCCATGCAAGCACTTTTGCAAGGCTACTTTGTACAAGAGAAAGCCTGTGGACGAATAGTAAAATTGGAATGATTCCATCAAACAGTTAATGAACTGCATACATTCACTCCAGATGTTTATATTTTTAACTTTGGAGACATTCACCACCTGCTGTGTACAGAGAGTAAGATAGTGGACTATTTGCGACTCATATGAATACTAATGTAGTGGCTAAAGTTGCGTTTAGGTGTGCACAGGCCTAGGTGTGTTAGTAGTGCAGAACCTCTCTTTGTTGTTATATATGAATATATAGTGCATTGTACTTGTGGTACATGTCCAGTGAGCAGATATGATTTGAAATGAAATGCCTTTGCGATGCAGTGACACCACTCTCCGCTGCATACTTGGCAACTTTCGCCATCAACTCCTTCGAATCATGGCGTAAGCTCCCTGCTTCTGTCCAGCTTTCAAGATCTTTTCCACTTCCTGTGCCACTTCCTTCTGCACTGCCAGGACGACCGTCGCTGGTTCTGCTGAGCAATCACCGCTGACGGGCTTGATAAAGTGCTCAACCGTCTTTGACATGCTTCTCTGACCGAAGTTACGATACACAACACCGCAGTATGCTATAGACGTTTATATATGTATCAGATATGCTGAGACGGGAAATGTTTGCGAATGTGATGTCATTCACAAAATTCGCAAAACTTTTATCTCGCAAACATTTCCAAGCATACAGTAGCTTTAACCCCTGTGGTATTAGCACTTGAAGGCATGAATTCCTGCATTGGCAGGGCTATGCATGTGGTAGTACTCTTGGCGTGCGCATTGTCAGAGGACCCATCGTGATGAGGAATCATCGCAAAGTGTCGTATCTGGCATAATTAGGGCATATTTGTCTAGTAGAATGTACAAGTTCTTCTGCCTCCCTTTACACATGGGCTGTATATACAATCCAGGTCGAATCAGGATTTGATGTAAACGGAAATGAGTCAAACCCGGATTGCTTTTACATGGACACATTCGGCCCTGACAATTGATACCGTAGAAAATGACGATTGGGAGTCTGAAGATATTGACGTTGCTTTTTTCTAGGCCTGTGAGATATTACAATATTATCGTGCATCGCGATAATTTTCCAATATCGCGATGCAATATTTTTTGCTTGCTCTCGCAATAACTACCATAGAAGTATAATGTGCTGAAGGTAAAGGCCCAAGCACAAAATGCAAGTCCAAGTGGTGCTCTGAACTTACCCATCTAGCTATTTGAACTTACTCATGTAGTTAGCTAGCTGCAGTGAAGCTGTAAATAAGAAAGCGCTGACGCGAGGTAAACACACGACACCATTTTCTGGGTATATGGCCATCAGAAAATGGCGTCCACTTCCGTAACAGACGATTGTGAACTTGAGTTGTAGCCATTACCATTAATTTGCGTGCAACTTGTAACGACTTCTTGTAGCTTTGTTTTTAACTCCAGTTATTGCAATATTAGCGATTATTGTGATAATTTAGCAACAATATTGCAGAATATCGGGATAATGTTTTTTGGTTATCGCACAGGCCTACTTATTTTTTGTTCTGGCTGGCATGTACTTGACTATGACGTGATAGAAGATGCAGAGTGACTCGTTGATGGTTGATTGTACTCACCTTTGAGGTAATGGATTGGTTGAGGTTGTGACTGCAGCCGCGCTTCATTCGAGCTGCTTTATTGATGCATCTACAGTCGAGGAAAACTCCTGGGCAAAGACAAGAATGGCCAGTTTCTTTCCCGACATCATTGGAAATTGGAGTGACTGGGAATGGAATAATTTCAGAGTGAGTAGGGACACCTTCAACTGTTTATGCTCTGAATTACAGCCAATCCCAAGGAAGTGATTCATTGTTAGGGAGCCTATTTTGGTAGGTACACCAGCGTGTAGCCATGACTTTATGTAGATTTGGGATGAACGTTGAGTACAGGGCAATCAGTCACCTTTTTGGAGTAGGTCTTTCCGTGGGTGTGCTATTGGACATTAAGTCTGTGAGGCAGTTGGCAATACACTTGGCCACAGATGTATCAGAATGCCACAGGGGATTGGTATCCAGCAAACTGTGGATGGCTTCCTAAGCAGATGGCAGTTTCCACACTGTGCGGGAGCTCTAGATGGCCACCATATGCCTATTCTTGCACCTGCCGAAAACCGCATGGACTATCTTAACTGGAAAGGCTTTCACTCTGTTGTGATGCAAGCTCTTGTGGATTATTGGTTTTGGTTCATGGATGCTGGAACGGTTTGGGAAACTATACTAGCCAATGACTGATTTGAGAGGATCTCCAGACGTTTCGGCCCGTTCCGGGGCCTTCTTCAATGGATATGACATATACAAAACTGAAAAGGCAGACTTTATATGCACCAACAGCAGGAATTAAAGGCGGGAAATTAATGCGTGAATAAAGAACAGTGATGGGGTAAGTGTATTTGGGAGTGGACCATCATCCCTGTTCATTTTGTGTTTCTCCGACCTGATGTGCCAGGCTTCTGGACGCATCTCTGCCAGTACCGTGGGGCATGGTTGACCACTTCTGCACCATCCCACTTAATGGTGTGATCCTCTTTCAATGCATGTTCGGCCACTACCGACAGGGCTGACTCAGCTAGTACTTACACATTAGAATGCTGTACAATGACAGATGTTCACATCTATGCCAAGCTTACACTTGTCCACAAAGACTAGTTTCGATTGTATGTGGTAAAGTAATGGCCTGAAACTCCGACGGTGATTCCTGTGCTCGGGGAAACGGCGCGGGGCTGTGAAGTGAAGTGAAGGTATATAGATCCACAAAAATACGATGTCCGCCATTTTCTCTATGTGTTACTATTACGGTGTGACGGATTGTTCGCAGTGACGTTTCATACAGTGAACGTCACTGTCGTCGTCACTGTCATTTTCGCCGTAGTGTGACTCCCGCCGTACTTCATCGAATCTGGTTATTCGGCTGTATGTACTTTATTATATGTGATGACATTGGCCAATAGTTAGCACCTTTGTGTGTTAGCACTGTGCACGTTTACATTCTGTGTGGTTCATGTGATAATGAAGTGTTTTGGTTCCATGGCTAACTCTTCATATTTTGTAGATGAACACAGATATACATGCCAAAGAGATGCCGGCAGAAGGGCGGAAGAAAATGATGTATGTCTTTATGACTTAGTGGTACTAACTGCACTCATGTTTCAAACATGATTTATTCTCCAGTAACATCTGTAGCAAGCCAAAGCGCATTCCATAACGTGTCAGCATGTCCACCCTTACGTATGTAGTGTGTGTGTTTGTGTGAATATGCTTAGTCTTATCATACCCATGAATGACCTTAAGTATACTGTTAGAACTCACATGCGTATGCATATATTGTTATTGCAGTCTTCAAACCTGGCATGATCAGATACGTGCGCATTGTATGTTTTCCCAATAGCTGGGAGTTTGTATTCTTTCTTGTTCACCAAGTGACCTAGATTTATTGCCACCATCTTCATATGAACTTTTTTGTGCATGCTTCTACTCATAGGAACTTGGAAGCACTTTGGAGCATGTTCTATGCAGTTTTCTTACCAGTTCTCTCCTTAATCTGGATTACATTAAAGCTGTTGACATTTCTTTTGGCTCTTGTGGGTTCAAGATGATGATTGGTACCATGAGATGGGAAGACTGTGACAGTGTGAGTTTTATGTGCACAGCGTTTACACGAAACATGGCAGAAATATGATACAACAGATATGTAATTGCATGTACATATGTACATGCCAAGCCAGTGGCGTTGATACATTCGAGCAGTTAGTGCCATTATGTTCCAGTTTAGTCTCAAATCAGTTCCTGACTGTAGCAATCTGCCTACAGAGTGAGATGTGTGCAGTTTCATCTGTACTTCTTACACTGAAAGTCTTGGCGGTAATCCGACGATAATCCACATAGATGTGGGTACGTAGCTCTCATGGCCTAAGAGTTAAAGTGCTGCTGGTTAGTGCCCAGGTGTAGACACTTCCGCTGCTAGTTATGGTGTAGTCACAACATCGGGGAGTTCTGGCACACCCAGTGAACTGGGGAAGCCCACTCTCAGTGTCTCCTCGGCCGCCTGGCATTGTTTGACCAATCTGGCTTTGTGCACCTCCCACTTCAGCCGCTCTGCCTCTACCGCACGGTGGTGTTCCTGCATTCCGAGCATGGGTCTAGTGTTCTCGCCAGAATCTTGAAATAGGGTGGTGCAGAGAGGTGAAGTCCAGAGCACTAATCTCGAATCCAGCCCCTATGCTCCACGAGCGTCACTATTGCACAATCGATTGCTGTGTACTTGCATACGTATGTAGAACTGTTTGGTAACAATTATTGAATAAAGATTGGGTGCAGCAGCCTCGAAACTCTGATAGGGGGGTATGTTTGCACAATAGAGGAGTGCAGCACCCCCAAAAACAGCCCAGAGAGAACACTGCATGGGTCACTAGTGCGCAAACAGCATCCAGCGACTTCTGGCAAACGTAGCTTCTTGGACGTCTCCTCCAGATGACATCGGTTCTCCTCTGCCTGCTCATCCATTCCTTGGACATCCCTTCCTCCAGTACAGCCCTCTCAACCGCTGGACCTCACTGGAGAGATCAGCCTCGGCTACTCGCTCTAGGTGAGCCACGAGCAGTTTCCGTTTCTCAGCCTCCAGGCGCTGAACCTGAGCATTAGCATCCCACGACAAGTGAAGAAACTCAGTGGATGATATGGTAGTCTTTGGGTTGAGACATCGGGGGTTCCAAGACTGGCCTCCAAATGTGGCGCCTCTGGGAACGAATGCAGCGAAACTTACAGCGACAGGTAGCTCAAGTACCAATCAGGAGACAAAACAGTACAAGTTACAGCACATTGAATACCTAATATAGCTCAGTCTTGTACAAAAACCTATTGTCATGCATGCCCAGGCCTACAGTGTGTGAGATACCTATCAACCCAAAATTCCTCAAACTAGGTGTTAATCAATGTCTATACTTTGTATATATGCTTATACACTCACAATGTTTTTGTTTGTCTAGTGCCATGAAGCTTATTCTCAAATGCATACAACTAGCATGTTAATGATTGCATGCAGACCTATGTTGCTTGAAACTGACGGACTGTGATACCTTTAATGTGCTTGGTGCGGATCCTATACTGAATGTACGTACATTGCTGCATACGTTGATTAGTGCAGCCATACCAAGTCTCTGGCGTTGCAGTGTATGCATATGGAACTAAAACTAATTAATTTTTGAAATGTGTATTTTCACAGGTGGTATCAGTGAACTTTGACCCCCACTACATCAACCAGGACCATCCAGTCGACGAAAACACTTTTCATTCGGTAGTGCGGACCATCAGAACCTCATCCACTATATTCTCCAAGAAGAAAGAACTAGTATATAAGGTTTGTTGCACATCCATGTCAATGCATATTTGTCATCGCCTTTGTATGACAACTTTGGATAGATCAGTGTGCAGAGAATGATTGTTGCACGTTTTCAAATGCTATTTAAGTCTTTTGCAACCAGTATAATTGCAGATCGCTGTCAAAATATAGGTCAGACGTTTTGCTGATGAAATTTGCAAAGGAGGCTGTCTACATCGAACATACAGGACATCTACTATAATTGCCAGGAGTGAGAGCTTCAGACCTGGTATAGAAATGAAATGATTGTGCAGTCTACGATTAGACGAATGAACTGTTTACAAGGTTGGCGTTAACGAGGACCTAGCTACATATGATCCAGTAAGAATGAGGGACTGGTGTGCATTAAAAGGGGACCAAACATCTATGATTGCATGCCAGATGCATTAATAACTTTTATTATAGCTAAGCAGCTAGCTAGCTATTGATACAGGCACTAAACACATGCTATATAGTTAATTAAGGAGAAATGTAGCTAGCTAGCTAGCTATAGGGGTTAGCTGTATAGGCTTATGAGGGCCTTTCCCCCTCGATCCCTAAGGACCTCTTCTAAGGAACACCAGTCCCTCATCCTTACTCAAGCATATGTAGCTAGGTCCTCATTAACGTTCTTTTATTCAATGCAATATGAAGGCAAGAAGCATAAGCAAGTGCATACATAGACACTAGACCCTATACTTAGTATATCATGCATGTGAGCCGTGGTCCTGCTGTAGCCAGCGTCTTTCCTCGTGCCAATGCCTCGTAGCTAGCTAGATAATTAACATATATAGATTATTTGTCAGCGGATATGGGACATAAGGACCAGCAAGTAGGGAAAATGCTTGTCTGCCTTAAAAGGGTCACCAATTGTTGTATTGTGGTACCCAGCCTGCATGATCGGGCGCACAACTCGCAAGTTTCTGTTCCGCTTTTCACTCCCATTCCTATGCTCGTTCCCATTTGCGTTCATTTCCTGCTTTTCCACTTGCCCGGTCTCAAGTATACAAGCGAATACCCTTGAGTACTCTCACTTCATTGGAAGTGGAAGGGTAACCTCACACTCCACTGTCAGGAAATGGGTAAATCAGTGGATAACTAACTGTGGGCTGCACAATAGACATCACTCTGGACATCCAAGCAAGATTACTGTGGTAGATCAGTAATCTTCCCTCTGTAGCGAAAGAAACCGAACCTAACTAACACCTTTGTGGCTTCTGCAGTGCTATTAAGGTCCCCAAAGATACTTAACATTCGGTCGACCTACGCGGCTGTGGTCCTTGATAACTCCACTGTCCAGATGAAATCCAAAGAAGTGCCACACATTGCTCATAGATTTCTTCAGGGGAAGATGTGCTGCTTGAAGCACTCAGCCATCCGAAACACAGAAGAGGGATTTCACACTAATATTTGCACGTCGACAAATTGTTATTACATCATAGATACTATTGTACAATTAATCAATTGGACATTCCCCCTCTCAATTTAGAATCGATTCGCAGAAGACAATCGATTAATCGCCGTAATCGATCGCACCCCTAGTTCTGACAAGTTACACTGTACATAAGACATGTCATCTATTCTTATTACTAAGGTAAAAACTGGGTGAAGCATGTCAAATTCAATGAAGCATGCTTTGTCTTGTTTATGGCATGTCCCAAATACACAGCACAGCATTACAATGCCTAATTAGTTCAATTTGCTGTATTCTTGATTTTATGGTATTTATTTTGTGCTCTTTGCATTTTTAGTTGAGGAATGAAATTGCAAAGAGTTTCTTTGAGTATGCCAGTTGGAATGGCAATGAGGCACTGCTTCACGAAAGAGTGGAGCATCATAGACGAAACAAATACAACCCTACTGGCGAAAGAGCTAACATTGTTGTGGTGGGTCCCATTCCAAAAGAAGAATCGAACAAAGTGGAGTCACAAAAGGAGAAATCGCAGAGGGTTATAGCTGTTCACTGGATGCTGAGAATGATACTGGTTAGGCATCGTTTTGTTGATGACACATTTTACCTTCTTGTCGTGAAACCACTTACAGTGAATGGTCAGAGTGTTGCCTTTGAGGACTTCAATCCTAATGGTCCTTATGAGGGAAGTGAAGCAAGTCGGATGGCTCAGTTTGAACAGTGTGCATATTTTGTTACTAAACCTAACTCAGCTAACACTTTCAGTACAGAAAGACCCCAACCCTCATACCTCGTACCCTCAAGCAGTAATGTAGAAGTGATGTGTAGTTCATCTCACTGCACTTTTGACATCAGAGTATACAAAGGAAAACTGAGCCAAGTGCATTAGTAACTTGAGGAGTGCTCTAGTAGTGTAGCACTAACATCATTTATCTCATCATTATCTGTACCGACTGCTTGCTCTATGGATCTGCAGTTATTATTATGTATACTATTGCACAAGTTTATGAACTCTTTAGTTTGCAATATTGTATTATTATGCTGGTGTTTTTACTGCTTTACTGTAGTTGATATTACTATTCTGTCATGTGTATGAAATTCTAGTTTGTAATATGATATTCAATCTGTTCATCATGACATGACTAATACGTATCATGTCAAGTAATATAATTTGTGATACTATTTCATTATGTTATCCTTACAGGACATTTATTGTTACCATTACACAATGCATTGATGCCCGTCACATGCGCTCCATTTATTACTTTTGTCTCCATCGATCTTGGAGGTGCACCAGACCCACTCGCAGACTCGGAGTGGCTCGAGTGGGTCTGGCATACACGACTATCTCTAATTAACAGAGCCGTATGCTATCACGTGATCATCAGGGGATTTCCAAGTATCGCATATGCAATCATTGAATTCGAGACCCGTATAATTATGTTGGCTACCCATGTAAGCTGTATGTAACTTGCATTTAGAGTATGTGTGTTCTACTGACCTCCAGAGGATATACCGTGCATTATACTGCTGCATGTTTGATCAATTAACAAACACTACTGATCTCCAAAGCTTATCTCGTGGCCCTGAGATGGTTCACTTCCTGGTTTTGTCTTGTTGACCAGGCGTGGTCTCAGGTGGCCTCCTTCCCTGGGCCTGTTTAGTACGTAGGTCACATCCAGCAGCAGAGGAGCAGGTTGGCACTCTGCCAGAGGGCGGGGCACAGATCATGAACGACACACTGTCGTTGTGCATGGTGTGCGCGTAGCGAGCGCCTGGTATTAAGTGCTAGGGTCTCGAGCAGTGCATGAGCGGGTCGACAGCAGGGACGACTACTCAAGGCCCAGTTTGACAAGACAGAGGCTGCTTGGTGAGTGGAGCCTGTCGGCATGACAACTCATTAGTCATCACCACCTACGTAGTTCAGCCGAACCACACATAAGTATTCGGCATTTCTACTCCCCCTACTCCGCCTCCCCCTCCCTCTCCCCCAGTCTGTATTGAGTGGTGGGTGCTGTGTTCAGCGAGAGGTGTGAGCTGAGTAAGGGGCTAGCAGTGCTGAAGATCAGGAGCAAAGTGAACTACATCCGCCATCTGGAGAGCCTGGGGTGGGACCAGAGAAAAGGATCAGCTGGGTAATTCAAGCCACCCCAGCGGCCCCTGCTAGCCTTGTGTGGACCCAGTAACAGTGAGAGGGTGTATGTGGTAGGTCCATGCACCCACTCTGTGTCTTGTACACAGCGGGTGTCAGGTCTGTTTGTTCCCACCAGCTGGTGCAATGTGGCCTACTCGGTGGTCAGAGCCCACCTGTAGTGGTAGTATATACAAGTGTAGGCTGCTCTAGTCACCAAGGACTCCAAGGCCCCTCCCCCTGCCCCTCCCCCTGACAGGCCCGGTCCCGGTAGGTGCTGTTGGACCCAAGTGCAGCGGAGGGCACTGCACGACAAACTGCAGGCCAACCGGGAGTAGATTGTGCAAGTGCAAGTTGAAATCAGTGGACAAGCAAAAGGACCCCTTTGTTCGACAGTACACCACCATGGTGATGGAGGCGGAGAAGGCAGAGAATGTCCAGAACTGGGTCCAGGTGATGTCACTAATGAGACTCATGAAGCAGCAGCAAGCAGAGTGATGGACATTAGAGGTGAGGACTCTTGCAGACACGAACACACATGTACACGTACACACACACAGCGGAGAGACAGCTGGTCCTGTGCCTCACACTCATAGCATTGCTGACCTGGCCATCAATTGCACACTGGCTCAGCTGCAATAGGCCAACCATGCACTAACCCTCCTCCCCCACCCTCAGGACGGTTTGTTCTCTCCTCGCTTTCATCCGGTCGGCCTTTCCTTTCTTTGCTGGTACGTAACACCCACGCACTTAATGAGTACAAGGAACTTCTGAGACATGTCAGGTGTGAGAGGGACGTGGTCTGGGCCGACAAGAGCTGTGACATGGCTAGTTCCCATGCCAGCATATTGCAGACCTCTGTGCTGTCTCCACCACCGAATGCCATCCCCTCAGAGAATGAGCCAATCAGATTGTCATCTGTGGAGCCTCAAACTGAAGCAGACTTTCTGAGCCACTCCTCGTACCTGCCACCATTCCTAGTGGTACTGCAGTGAAGAGCCCTCTCCACCTCCGTCTCATCCCTCCTCTCAGCACTGCAGTGACACTTCAACTTCACACACCTGCCCCCCTCTACTACCATCACAGGCTCCAGCACCCGCCCACTGACCACACCCTCTTCCACTTGTGGCCTGCCTCCTGGGATTGGTGCAAACACTGGACAGCTCTATTCATAAGGTGAAGCCCCTCCCCCTGCCCCCATAAGTCCCCTCGTTCAAAGAGTACGTACTCAGGCAGCAGTCAACTGAAAGGACACCTAGCGCTTGTGTTCCCATGGCAACAGGCTCGAATCGAATGTTTTCAGTCTTGTCTCGCTTTAACTGTGTTACCCCATCATGCAACACTGGTCACACACCCCTTTCCACTTATCTGGTCACACACCCCTTCCCACTTATCTGGTCACACCCCCTCATTTACTAGAACAGCGAGTAGACTGTATAGCCTTTGACGACAACTTCGCATCCCCCGCTCCCCAAATCCTTAATTCCTCCTGTCACCCACACACATGTGTGACACCACGTTCACCATCATGTCACCCCAGTTCACAGTGTCCACTGGGTGCTCTGACACACCCAGTATATAGAGGAACCTGCAGTGTGTCACAACACCACCTCATGATCAGGGGACTTCCCCCCTGTGCAATGTGACCAACCACAAACAACAGGAGCAAACGGTCCCCTTGTCCGTCAACTTGGGTGAGTGGTAATATGTGAGGGTATAGGGTGCATGACTTGTGGGTGATGTCATGTGATGTCACGTGATGTCATGCAGGCAAGCTGTGCTCAAGGCTCCAGCTACCTGAACATGACCAAGTCAGCAGCTGTCAAGAGAGTGAGGGGAAAGCCCCACAAGAGATGTGTGATGGAGGAGAGTGGTCCAGCCATGCTAGACCACCCCTCCACCTGTCTGTCTCTTACTCCTGTCATGATCAGCAGCTCAAGAGGAAACAACGAAAACCACACGAGGAAACTAGCAGCAGTTCGCTAGCTGCACTGGTTGGATTGGGCTATTGCTAACTTTCAATGATCACCCCATGTCTCATGTGTATACATGTACATATATAATTATGTGGTTTTGATCCATCCCAAATCAGCCACCACCTGTACATGTCATGATCATTTATGTACCCAGTGACACATTTTGAAGGAGTAACTGTGTAGGGATCATTGTTCTCTGGGAATTTAATTCAAAGTTAATTGTCTCTCTAGGGTACAAGTACGTATGTGACATATATAAACGTCCAATGTATCTATATGCTGTTTGGAGTAAATTAGTACAGAAAGATCGTCGTCATCAGTTCATGCATGTATGTCATTACAGCTAAGGACATTGCATGTGAAGGAGAGAGGCAGTGCATGAGTGTCAATCCCTGCCTGCTCACACATTTAAAATTAATGTATATAAATTGCAACAGTATGAGTACAAATGTCTGAGTGATGAGTGCAATACAACTAAAGCTGAAACTGACACATCATGTATAGGGGTATTGAAATGTGTTAACGTACGTTGTAGTTTACATAAATTTCTTAATCCAACTAATAAACAATGTTCCGTATATATAATACGTATACATATATATGTAGGTCAATAAGATAAGACCACGGCCCCAGTGGTGCATGCTATGGGGGAGTCCTGTAGAGTGGAGAAACCTGCAGGTATGGAAGGTGAGCATGAACTGGAGTTAAAAGAAGGTCGCCCACACATGAAGCAAGAGGCTGCCTGCAATACCACACGTGCATGCAGGCCTTGCTACAGTAGAGGAGACGAGGCACCGGTTCCATGGAGTTAAAAATCTGACTGATCATGATGTCTGCAGCACACAAGTGCATGCGAAGAATTGCGAGGGAGTTGAGTGTTGTAGGACCAGCTCCGACCCCATCCTCTGTGTGCATCCACTGCCTCTCTGGGTCATGTGACCAGCACAGTGGGCACAAGGAGGTGGAAACACTGCTCAACTCACCAGGTCAGGGGCTGTTTGGGGAGGTTACAAGAAGTTGTAGTCTGGAAAAGAGAGACAAGTAACACTCACAACACACACACGTGACATATCAACTGTCACTCTAGAACCGTTACAGTCTTGTGCCAACTCAGTCGGTCCTGGTCACCTGCACACACACACACACACACACACACACACACACACACACACACACACACACACACACACACACACACACACACACGCACACGCACACACACACACACACTACCACACATTCATCTCTAGCCTCATTTCTGTAGCTACATGGTACGCGAACACCATAATTGCAGGACTGCTTGTCAGTCAAATCCATTTGCCACTCCAACACAAAAGGAATGGTTAGGGGGAGTCCCTCTTCCAGCGCAGCAGCTGCTCACAAGACCTCACTGTGACACACTGTTACCGACAGACCCCCTCACACCATTTAGACACAACTTGGGACATGAGACACACAACATGTTCGGCAGTGTATTAGTGGCATGTGAAGGCATGTGATGTCATGTGATGCCATGTGATGCTGACTTACATTCTGCCGTCACAACCAGCCGCAGTTTTGGATTGGCTTCTCTCACGTCATCAACCACCGCCAGGGGAGGGGGGAAGTCCTTTGTTGTCACCAGCTCCACCTCTCGCAGTGGTTTACTCTGTGCTGCTCCTTTGAGGATGGCAGTGGCCACGTTGGTCCACTTTAAGTTACAGCCCTCAATCTTGATCCTCTTCACTGACGTGCTCCTTCTGACTGCTGCCTCTACGGCCTCCAGTACATTAGGGTCTGTCACATCCTCTCCCTCCCCTCTCTGCATGTGGTTACAAAGACTTTGCTGTGTGACAACTAACACTGCACCAGTCTCAGACTTGAGACAAGACATGCATGAAATGGAGCTATGGAAGACATGATGTATAAGGGTAGCGTACAGGTAAGGACAACAGACACACATTGACATTAGCAAGGCAAGCTAATAGGCCGGGACAGAAGAGTTAAACTACAGGTCTTGCATGGCTTCATCAGCTGAGCCTACAGTGAGAACACACTAGCAGAAACAAGTACGGTACAGTGCATAGAAAACGTTACGATAATTACGTACGTTGCCGCTTAACGCTTTTCGCCGATTCGTCTTGGTTTATCCGTGAAAAGTTTCGGTTAACACGTAGCGGTTATCTGTTAAACGGTAACAGTCAATAGTTAATAGTTGGCGAGAATTCTCCGCGCTTGAACAATTGTACTCTTGGAGACGTCGTACCCCACAGCGTTCACGATCTTGACTAGCTGGGCTGCTGCTGTCTCGTCGTCCACACGCATTTGTTCCTCGACGATGGCCAAGATCTTGGGCGTTTGCTTGAAGCGGCATCCACTTCCTGGAAGACGAGAGAGGGTTCCATGCATCTTGTATTTCCTGATCGTAGCCCATACTCACAGTCTGCTTTGAAACGATCGGAAACGATATATCCTTCTGCTGCCAGGACTTTGGCCACGTTCGCGTACGATAATCGTCGCTCGAAGTACAGTTGCACAATCCGTTGTTTGCAATACGCTGATAACACCATTCTCTGTCTCTTCTCTTGCCAACACTGAAAGCTTAGCTGTACGAACTACGTACGCCCTTAAATTTGTGAACTACGATTAACCGTCACTCGCTAAAGATTATCGTTTTGCGATTCACCGTTTGATAACCTTTAAATGACAATAGCCGTAACGGTTTTCGGGTAGCGTAATGTTTTCTATGCACTGTACCGTACTCTGGACAACACATGGAATACTAGTGTAACACTCAGTGTCTCAACTAACTACAAAGAATACAACACTGTAGAGGTGAGAACTGCTAACTGCAAAGAAGAACTGTATGAACAAGACAGTTAATTGTACAGCATCATGGAAGGCTCCCCCGAGTGAGAGGAAGGGGCTGTCACCTGTTAAGTGCAGCGAAACAAATGTAGATGGTTTGAGGAGCAGTTTACTTACAGAAGAAAGTGCCTTGTATGGTGTTGTGAGGCAAACAAACAAAACACTCACAAATGGTGATGTTACTTCCACCTGTTCCACGGAGTTGCTACTACAAAGACCTTCACAGATTGCTGCTATGAGAGAAGGCGACAGGTGCCTACACCTATTCATCTTCACCTTCCTAAGCTGTTTAACCTCCTTCAGCTGAGAGATGACCACCTCCTTGTCCACACCATCTGCAGGAGATCAAAGGTGGCAAAGCAGAAACACATTGTAAGCTGTGGATCTTACCCCAACAGAACAGGTAGCTTTATGAGTTGTAAAACTGGTAGGGTGACACACACACGCACACACGCACGCAAGCACACACACACACACGCACAATCCATTCCCTTCCATTTCATTCCATTATCCTCACGAGGATGGTAGAGCACGGAGTCGGATGGTTTCACACCACTGAGGTTTGTTGTAGTTAACATGGCCCTTCAAGTCATCTATGCTCCAAGCAAGGTCTGTGGCCAGAAGGCGGATCTACTGTAGTGGTGTTCCACCTCTTGGCCTGACCTTTCCCATCAGCCTTCTAAAGAGGAGTTGTCGTTGGACACAGTTTCTATCCATTTTCATAACATTTCCAATAACCATTGGAGCTAAGGTACTTCATTTGTCCTTCAAAGGGCGCTTCATTTGCTCTACGTAAGATGGTCTCATTCCTGATCTAGTCCCAGCGGGTAACTCCTCAGATATCACAGAGACACTTCATGTGAAAATTTCTCAGCTTTCTCAAGTCTTACTGTGTGATGGTCCAAGTCTCTGCTCCGTACAACAGTACGGACATGACAAGAGTTCGAAACAACCTCATCTCATCATCAGTAGTCTTACTTACTTTTCACTATGGAACACCTTCTTACGCTACAATTGGTACGCTCTATCCCCTTCTCTACTTGAATGTCCACTTCTGAACTGGCCTTTCCAAACTTGACAATACTACCACTAAGGTAAGTGAAGGACTCCACCTCTTCTAGGGTTTGGCTGTTCAAACAGATGGGTGCATTCACTTCTCCACCCCCACAGCTAACACTACTGACTTCTCCACACTAATTGCCATCCCCCACTTCTGACACACCATGTCTACTATTGTTAACATCCCATATGTAGGTCTTCCGTTTGCTCTGCCACGAGTGCCAAATCATTTGCATACAGTACATCCTGAAGTGTTGTTGATCCTTCCACTGCATCCCGCTACGTTAGGTACAGCTCTTGGTTGGTGTTATAGCTGATGCTGCTGTACTCTCAACTGCCTCTCTCATGATGTTATCCATGTAGCAGTTAAACAGAATGGGGGATAGGACACACCCCTGTCGCACTCCTGTCTGTACGTCAAACCGTTCCGATACTTCACCTTCCAACTTCACCCGACACCATGTTTCTGCATACATCTGTTCAAGGAGGCTCACTGTGTGTCCTGGGACCCCATACTTCCACAGCAATGCCATTAAAGCTTCCCTGTTAATGGAGTCATATGCCTTGGAGAGATCAATGAAACATAGGACAGCTCAGATCGATGTTCCAGTCACTTCTCTACTAATTGCCTGACTGCCCAAATCTGGTCTGTTGTACCTCGACCCTGTCTGAAACCACACTATATACACCTCCATCCTTAATTGATCTTAAGACACTCCAGTAGAATCAGGGACAACACCTTCCCTGGCACACTCAGGATAGAGATCCCACGGTAACTGGCACACTTCATTCTGTCTCCTTTACTGTACAACAGTACTGGTTTTGCATCCCTCCAGTCCTCAAAACCTCTTCCATCAGTTCCAGAAGCCAGTCCACGACAATAAAACCACCACCCCTCAGTAACTCAGCAGAGATCCCATCACGACCTACGGCCTTTCCCAAGTTGAGCTTCTGCAAGCCTGCTGTGACATTACCCTCTGTACTTCCACACAAGAAACATCTGAGCTGTCTGTTGGCTGGCTCCACGGTAACCTCCCTCCGAACATTTCCCCGTCCGCCCATCCGCCATTAGAGAGGCGTGTTCCTCGTCCGCCTGCCAAAGTCTCTCTAGCTCTGGGCCGTGCCTTAAGGGCGTCTGACTGACCGAGGTGGTGCGCGCATTGGTTCTTACTAGGGCCAGTGAGAATGTACCTCGCCATTGGCTTGCTACGGGTGTGGGTTTATCACACCTCCGTCATTCGTCCATTCTGCTCAATGCACTAGAGAAAACCTCAAGCCGGGCACAGAGTGCTGTCTACATACCATAACGGGCATGAAGCCACCTGATGGGCCAATTTTGCTCACAGATACGTACATACATAACTGGGTTCACAAGGCCCTTCTTCACTCTTACGACTCTTCGTCTGCCATTTTGTTAGATGCCACACACACACACACCCAACCCCCCCACACACACCTATGCCCCCCCCCCCCACACACACTAACCATAGTCACACCAATGCAGTGATACTTCCTCCAAGGACCTGATCACAGTCACTGTCTTCAGGAGGGCAGCAGTGACAGAGGGAGGGCTTTTACTCACTGTCAGCTTCTGCAGTGTGGTGCACTTTGAGAGACCAGCTTTAATAGCTGATGGGAGGGTGATGACCTGTAAAGAAGATGGGGTCACCTTGTCTGATAACTGGGACAACCTCAAGTCCAACTTTCTGAGGTGAGTGCAGTGTGGCAGCTCCGGCACTACTTGGCCTGGTTTGGAGAGTCTACCAATGCCCAAGATCTTTAGGGATCCTGCCCTCATTATACCACAGATGGGAGGGAGCAGAGCAGGGTCAAAACCTGTGGAGGATGAGGCAACACATTGATGGTGATTCAGTAGTTGTTGGGGCTAGCATGGCTGGAAGGACAGAAATGTGATCTACTAAGTAGATGAAGAGCTCTGGTATTACCAAGAAATAGAGTATATTGCATTGGTGTCACAATTTAGGCCTACAAAGTGCTTTGATACCCCAGTACAGTGTTGGGTTAATGTTACCCAATCACGCTTATAGCTTGAGCATGTGTTAATTGTTATGCAAGGGGTACCAAAGCAATGCCAAGATCTTGTGATACTGGTCAACTATTAGCTAATCACGTAGGTGGGCATCAATTGGAAAAGCAAATGCGATATTAGTAAAATCTGCAAAACTATCTCAGTTGACATTTCTTCCTTTTCACTATAGAGAGGCTGCATGGCATGGGACAATGAGGTGTGTGTAACAATGTAACATGCTATTGGGAGCATCATTTACAACAGCCTGCAATGCATACAGCAACGGAATGACAATGCATTAAAGACGCTCACTCCTGATGTATGGAGTCACAACCAGTTTCTCCACGTCATGTCTTTTTGCCATCCCCTCTACAGCTCCTTTGACAATGGACTCACTGCACCTTTCTCCAACAGTCAACTCCCTCAGACTTGGGTGGTGTCCCACTGATGATGCAATGAGGTGGACATCTGAGGCAGTGAGTGACTGGGAGGGAAGACAATAGAACTTCAAACACTGCAACTGATTGTCTACAGTTCATGCAGCTCAAACACAGTCACTCACTCTGTCATCTGACAAAGACACCCCCTTCAGTCCAAGTGCCCTCAGGTTGTGCAGCCCCTTCACTACTGCCAACAAACTCTGAAGGGACAGGGTGACCCATGTCAGCTCCAAAGAGGTCAACCTCTGACAGGCCACAAGGGAATCCACCAAAAGGGCAAGGGGAAGGCGATCTGAATGTTGGTATGAGGAGAAAGTGAGAAAATTGCAACATGCAGTGGAATGCACATGCATGAGTGAAGACCAGTGGTAAAGTGGCATAGAATTTATTTTATGGTCACCGCCAATGCATGGTGTGACACACACAAGCACAGTATACGTACATACCAATAGAGTGTACAGCCACCCTATACCACCGAACACCCTATAGCTCTCCTCCTTCCTCCCAAGTCCCACACTCGTGCAGTGCAGATAGTGCCTACTCGGTGTGACACACAATATATGGAATAACCTCGGACTGCAAACACACTCTTCACAACAGTTTTCACTTTCTCTTCGAAGTGGAAGACTCTTTAAGGATACCCATTGTGCATGCCCCTTACAACACACCTCCATACACATGCTGATGTAGTGTCACTTCCTCCAGTGACTCCTTGTGGTGTGTCAGTACATCCTACACAAACAGCAGAGTAAAGAGGCACTCACATGCACACATGCATGCATTGTGTTCAAATGGTGTAATGTGCACACTCTGCAGTCTAAACACACAACAGACACATTTCTACTGCTCATACACCTGCATCAACTACAGACTCCACCCACACTGCACAAGCTAGATATTGGAAAGGGACTTTGAGAAATGAGCAAATCAAGTTGCTATTCCAGTGTAACATTTCAATACCTTCACTGTGTCAATCACATCCATAGTGTCATAGAGTTGTTCAAACTTGACACACTTGAGCTGTGTTTGCTTCTGTAGAAATAGCCTGAGTGTTGGCAGATCTGAAACTAACAAGAGTATAAAAAGATCATGAAGTTCCACTCAATTTGGGAAGGTGGGTATACAGGTTGCACAACACCCATCCATAGGCTGACCATGGGACACATGCCTGTTACTCATATCACACAGTGTCTACACTTCCCTTTCTCAATTCAAATCCAATTACAAATTCACACATTGCAACTGGACGTTCCTCAATAGCTGACACACATTTAGTGTGTGCAGTAAAAGTAAACATCTATTGCGTCAACCTTAAACGGAGCTACTAACAACAGACTTGAAATAGACCTCATTGGATGAATAAAACCAAAATCATGCATTACCAACATGAGCATTATCATTTTGTACGATACGGCTATATAACAAACATAAGTTGTGTCAGTACTCGGTGGAAGTAGGCACAATCAATTAACTTGGGATATATAACTGACCATCAACATTGCCAAATTCCAGCAACTCCACTTTGCCTAGTGTGGAGATGTCTCCCAGCTGAGTTAGAAAGTTGGTGACACTTGAACTGTCATGATGCTTCTCGCCAATTCTGATTCCAGCCCTGTCCACCTGTTTGAAGTACTCAGCCATGCACCATGCTACACTAGCATTCTCAAGGTAGACCCCATCAATCTCCACTATTGGTCCACATGGGGACAGGATGGACCGAGCCAGCTGTACATTGCTGCTCTCAGCGACTACAGCAATAAGTTCAGGAAGTGGGGTACTCTCACTAATGCGGGGGTTCACTACTGTATGGAGGATATCCAGTAGCATAATCTGGATGCCTGGTGTGCTGAGACCAGTCAGACCGCTGTAAAAGAGGAACAAGGTATGGTAACGATCTTCAGTGAGAGCAAAGTCTCCCTCCTTGTTGTACTTCAAGGTGAGGTGCTGTTTCCAGAAGGTGACCTGCTCCTCTGGTGTCTTCTTGGCCACTGCGAGGGCTGCCATGAACTCCTGTACTGCCAAATGAAGAAAGTGCCATGTGCAAGAGACGACACCAAAGCGATTGCGGGTGGCAATGCAGTTAAATAAACCGAGAAAAGCACTGTCCACTTCAAAGTCGAGGTTGGAGAAAATGATGGTGTCCTTCAGAATCCCCTCCAGTGCCAATTGGGTCAGTTTGTCAAAGCTGCGACAGAGTCGACTCACATCTCGCAGGCTGCCAGCGCGTTCTTTCCGGCCTGCCCGCTCCAGGTTGTGATTCAGGGTGAGGATAATGAGGCATTCAAACAACTGGTGCAGTGTGCGAGGGAGTTCTGCAGAGTCGCCGTCAAGGGATACGATGTAGCAGACCATCAGCAAGAGCAGAGGCATGTAGCAGAGCCTCTCGATGTGAGGGCGAAGGGAGAGAGTCGACATGAGCTTCTCTCCTGCTGACGGGTTGGACGAGGCAAAGTACTCTGTGATGTACTTCTTCACTTCTTCCTTTCCGAACCCACTGATCTCCACTCTTCGGTCCACGCAGTGGTAGAGGCTCTCTGCAGAGATGGGGCGAGTGGTCACCACGAAGGATGACTGTGGTAGAAAATGGCCCTTAATGATGTCGCGAACTAAAGAGCTCTCGCGCATTTCTTCTGACAGCTCATCGAAGCCATCAAAGATAAACAGGACTGCCTGTCCTTGGCAAGAGTTGATGGAAGCAGCGATCTCTTCAACGATATCTGCACCTCTGACTGAAGTGAAGATGAGGTCTTCCAGGGTCAATTTCTGATCCTTCAGCAGACTCCTAAGCGTGACTTGAATGACTATGCTGTAGTCTTGGGCAAAACAGCCATTGGAATAGTCGCAGCACATGCGCTGGGTGAGCGTGCTCTTTCCACTTCCGGCCATTCCTTCGATTAGGACTCGCTGTCTGGAGATGCCAGTCGGAGGGGTAAAGGCGAGGATGTCCTGGTACCCGAGAGGCACCTTCTCGTGAGGGACCTGTTGGACACCTCCCCTGGCCAGGTGAACTGCCACCGCCTCCCCAACCCTCCCTTCCACTGGACGCCGCTCTTCTGGCTGGACTAAATTCAGTTTTACGTACTGCATGGTGGAGGATGCCAGCAGAGGGTTGTCCTGGATGCACGCCTTGTTGTAGTAGCAGCCCAGCTTGGCTCGGAGGGACTGCAGCACACAGAAGGAGAGAGGCACAGATAACAGGAGACAGAGATAAAAGAGCTCAATGCGGATATTTCCATGCACACAGTCACACAAGCTGACTTGCTCCCAAAACTACAAAACTGACTCAAGTACGCCACACGGCAGAACACACACCACACAACTGGCCCATGGGCAGTGGCTGCCTCATTATTTGCTCCACACTACAAGTCCCCCTCAACACAGAGCATGCACTGACAGCCAATGACAGACTCAGTCACTCCACAATGGAGCTAAATGTGAGCTCATTTCAATACCAAAGCTGGTCAATGACCCATGCCTACTCACCTTGTCTCGAGCTGTCCCTGCTGCCCCCTTCCCCTCAAACTTCAACGACTTCAACTCTGCCTCAATGCCCCCTTTTGTTACTGCTCCATAACCGCACTGCACCACTTCCATCAGAGTAGAGACATGCACTCCTCCTGCAGTGCAGCACACATTCACAGTGACACATGCACTCAGCCAAAGGTTCAGTCGCATGTCACATCACACACACAGGGGGCGTGTCCTCTAATACCAGTCTCTGCAAAGTGAATGACCACTCCTCTGCACACACATACCTGCTTCTCTCTGACTGAACTGTTCAGCCCTGTCTTCCAGTTGACGTGCCCACGTTTCGTTGTTGGTGTCTCGCAGCATTCTGAGGAATGTGGCAAAGTCTTCATTACTTTTGCCAAGAAGAATTTTAATGAGTTTGTCCATCCGTTCCATGTTGGTTCGCTCTTGCCTTACTCGTTCTGCTTCATGTTTGTCCATGAACCCTCCTGCCGCCTTCTCTAGCTTATCTCCGAGCCCTGTCTCCATTAGCACATGCAGCTTGAGATCAGCTTGCAGGGAGACCAGTGCCTGGTGGTTCCATGGACTCATGGGATGAGCTGCTGAGAGGGCATGGACACACCAGGAGACCAGGAGACACAATGACACAATGTACATGACATGCATACATGTGAAGGACAATACTCTTGGGTACGGTGCAGACATTATGGGCTAAACCATCCAGTGCAGGTGTATGTACGTAACTATCGACATCATCGATCCGTGGTAATCAGAGTATATATAAAACCATGCGGCTGAATAGTACACACTATGAAGTGTAAACGTACAACGCTGTCAGGCCAGACAGATGAGCGACTGCATGTGTTCACCCCAAACATAGGTGAGTGTTGCCATGGGAAACTGCATGCAACTTACAACACAATGACCATGACTCATGATTATGCGGCTGTTCACAACACTACCTTCAGACTACCTACTACACATGCACATACACACACACAAACAGTCACTGAGTGCAGCAGTAGGTGTTAGTGCAGACTCACTTCTCTCCTTCTCTGCTGACAGAGACCTACTGGGAGTGGGCTGGTGGTCTGAGTGGATGGTGGGAGGGGTGTGAGGAGGGAGTACTCCACTGCTCTGTGGAGCTCCGATGGATGAGGACTCATCTTTGTCAACTGGCAGAGGCATCATGGAAGGGTAGTCAGCTATGGACTGCCCCCCCCCATTGGACTTCTGCTTGCTTGCATAGAATATGCCCTCTCCTCCCCTCCCACCTGGTGGTGCACCAACAGCTGGAGCACCAGGGCTGACCTCTGGGGTGGTTCTCCCTACAGACTCTCCACTGGCCTAGTTACCATGGAAGCGAGGAGAGAAAAAGCAAAGACCAGGATTGGACATGATTGACTCCTACACAATCACAGCAGTCTGTGGGCATTGTGGTCAGTGCAGTCACATGACCATCACATGACCACCAAGGACCAACTACAGTGTGTACATGTATATTCTGACACAAAACTACACATCACATGTGGTGTGTAGGTACAGCTAATGAACACTCATGCACATGCACACCCACACACGCATGCACACATAATGATGGGCCTCTGCAACTGGTAACCAGAAACGCTCCACAGCCAACCGCCAACAACTGGTTTGTAGGCACACACAACACACACACCCTATCAGCACGCACTGCATGCTAGTCTGACGTAGCCCAGACCCCTTTTACCTGCCTCCATTTGATGATGACTCCCAGTGACGTCATCGACAAATGGAGGCAGATAAGGGGGTACGTCAGACCATAGATAGTAAAGAACACTATCTCAGACTAACCATAGATATACGAAGATATATTCGTATATCTATGGACTAACTGCATGCTGGCATAGAAGACTAGGGTCGACCCGTTCATGCACTGCTCAGGTCTCATGCAGTCGCTCAAAGCCGTGTCAGCAGTCCTGTAGCTAGTTAGCTACACGGCTATATACGTATAGCTACACCACCAGCTAGCTGGCTAGCTAACCGGTCCCCTCATGGTGCATGGTATTCCACACCACTAGCTACGCTGGAGGACCCACCCGCTCCTCTTCTGACGGACGCGCCCTCGTCCCGCGCCAGGCCCAGAGAGTCGCCACTGCCAGAACGACCCCGCCCAAGAGAACGGTGAGGAGGATCAGATCGACAAGGTCCATCGCAGCGCCAGTGGATGGACCTGTGTTCTCACTCACGTAACGGATTCTGGGACAGCCTCGACAGAGTAGATATCTGTGGTTGCAGATGAAACCATACATCTATGATGAAACGCAAGGAGTCTATCCCTCGATTGAGTTAGCTTACGTTTGCAATCAAATCAACTTGGACTCGAAAGACGAAAGAGGCAGCACAAAATGGCGGTTCGTCCTGCGGAGCTACCCAAATTTGCTTTCGTGTACATGTTAGGACGACGCGATATGGTGTTAGGATGTTGCGCACTGAAACATTTCTCTGACTGTCTTTTCGTATATGCTGTCCCCCTGCTGTCAGCAATGGATCGCGGTGGTCCCAGCATCCAGCTCCCACTCTGCGCACAGTATAGCGCCCACAGCAGCTACAGCGGGCGCGAGTGCATGTTGCAACTGCTGACTACATACATAGCTACAGAGGTGTGTCCTGGAGGATCATTTTTTCTGCAGTGTGCCGCGGCCATGTGCATGTCAAGGTCTGTGAAGGACACGCAAATGACTACACTGGACAGGTGTTGTTCGTTCCTTCTCACTTCACTCTCCCCTCCCCTCCCCTCCATCCTGTGCCCCACTCACTGCTGCAGTCGGTCCCATTAACCCCTGCAGGGGTGGGACCTGTGACAGGTGTGCTCAGTCACTGGTGGGCAGCAGCCACCTCACCTGCTCCCAGATATACATTGGTGGAGGAGGGGCTTACTGGGCAGGGGAGGGCAGATGGGGAGGAGAGGGAAGGGGGCTGACTGGGCAGGGGAGGGGAGGGGCTGACTGGATAGGGAATTAAAGGACAGGTGGGGAGGAGAGGGAAGAGAGGGGCTGACCTGGCAAGGGGAGGGGTAGGTGAAGAGGAGAGGGATGAGCAGAAGATGTGGACTTGCATGACATAATCAGTATAGCTAGTGTTATTTGTGATGTGTGTGCTATCCCAGTGAGCTGTATCCTTTGCCATTTCTCCAGTGTTGGCTGGTCTCCTGTGACCAGACCACTACCTTGCCTCCCATCAGTGGTAGAGTGGCAGCCCTCAACAGCTGCATCACCACACCATGAAACCACCACACCATGAAGCCACCACCACATCGTGAAACCACAGGTCATGTGATTCCTGGAACAAGACCACCCAGGACAAAGTGCTTGCAGGCCCACCCAAATTAAGGTGAACCTGCTGTGCACTCACTGTGTGGTAGCCGCATGAGGTGACATGCCCCTCCCACTAACACGCCCACTTGAGGTAACACGCCCCCATGAACTCCTTCACCCCCCCCCCCCAAATTTAGTCCCTTGTGTTGAGAAGAGTTCAGTGGGCGGGGCTATCACTTACGTCAAGAACTGCAGGTGCCCATCAGCTAGAGATGGTGTGTCCTATTTGTCCTGGAGTCTTCCCAGACCTACTGTGTCACACCTCCAAGGAAGAAGGAAGGCCTAGGAATGACATTGCGGGTTTCACCGTTCAAAGTAGTGTCCGGTCCAGCAATACTAGTGCTGTACGGGACACAGGGGACACAATGAATGGGTCTCGTGACAGTTCCTTATGCAACCTTGACATTCTGTGCAGCACGTCAACATACATGTACAGGTAAATTATCATCGACAACATATAAAAGTGCATGTGCATCCATGCACAGATGTCCTGGCATAAAAAGTAAAACGAGTGAGGAATGAGTCTCTACTATTCCTGTCTCTGCATGCACTGGAGTTGGTGGTAGTCCGTCAGTGGCAGATTGCAAATATACATGTAGGTTTAGATTTTTGTGATGTCAGTAACTTACATGGCTTCAATTTGATTTCTCCAGACATCATCCATCACAATGTGAGAGTGCACGTGACTAATGCCAGTCTGCACTATATATGTGTCACCATCAGAGACAGCCACTGATGTGGAGTGTTGATGGAACTCATGATGACAGGAATAGTTTGTTCACTGACTGGATAACACATGCGGACATGACGAATGTCCTTCGTCAGTTTTCATTGATAGCAGCACCTTCAGTGAAGTCCATTTCTTTATACCAACATGCATTCATTGGTTTCTATTGTCGGTTAAATTCCTTCTTGCTTTCCATATTTGTTTGCTGATCTAAGGGTTATCAAACTTGGGAGTATTCATACATTGATGTTTGTGTCATCTGTTGGCCATTAATGTGTACACCATCTTGCTTGTCACGTAAGGTCATATGCAAGTGGAGCTCAGTCATGAGCTTTCACGTTGAAGCTACGCTCACACACGCCACTCCAGTCATTTTATATAGACAGCTGGGGAAATAAGGAAGAGTGCGTTGAGATTGGTGCACTGTCCTCCAGAATAAGTGATTAGCTGTGATGGATGTCACCTGTGTCCTCTGTTTCTCCCCCTACACCCACTCCCTCTAGTGCAAGCCCCTCCCCCTGATATACACCCTCATACACATAATACGAATATATATATTCTGGCCACATCTTTTGAAAGATCCTCCTCATCAGTTCGATACACACACACACACACACACACACACACAAACACACACACACACACACACACACACACAAACACACACACATTCAGATTAAAAATGGATCAAATCCATACCAATGTGACTGTGTGAACAGGGGAAGTGTGTGTCTCGTTGTGTGCTTTCTCATCTCTGCTGCAGCCTTTAGGACTACCATCACAGGTTCAGCCAGAGACACCAAGGATCAGAGTATAATCGGTATATAATTTATGTACACTATAATTATACGTTACATATATATAGCTGACTGCATAATAGACTGCTCGATATAAAACTCGTTCTTTGTGTGAATGTCAGACCCCCAGAGCGTGCAAGTGGAGTGATGTACATGCTTAAGCAGACCTGACATCTGCTGTGTACAAGACGCAGGGCGGGTGGACTTGCCCACATTCACCCCCTCACTGTTACTGGGTCCACACAAGAACAGCAGGGGTGGCTGGGGTGGCTTGAAGTATGCATCTGATCCTTTTTAGCTGGTCCCGCCCCCCTAGGCTCTCCAGACGGTGGATGTAGTTCACTTTGTTTTTCAACTTCCAGTTCAGCTGCCTCTCCTGTGTGTCTAGCACTGCTAGCCCCTTACTCAGCTCACACCTCTCGCTGAACACAGTACATACCACTCAATGCAGACTGGGGTAACGGGAGGGGGACAGGCAGGAGGGGAAGGAGTGGGAGAAGGAGGAGGAGGAGGAGGGAAGTAATGTTGACCACTTTTGTGAGGTTTAGTATGTTTCGTAAAAGTTGAAGTGGTGTTGCTAGGAGGTGATGACCAATGAGTTGTCATGCCGACAGGCCCCACCCACCGAGCAGCCTCTGTTTTGTACAACTGATGTGCCATCCGTGTCTTGAGCTCTGCAATCTCCCTCTGCAGCTCCTCCACCACTGTCTTGTAGCAGGACATGTGGTAGTCTACCGTCAGCACATTGTGGACCACCGGCACACACCAGGAGGGGGAGGGGGAGGGGGAGAGGCACTGTTGAGTGACAAGCTAGACATAACACAAATGTGTGTGTGCATGCATCAGTCTGTCTGTCTGTCTGTCTGTCTGTACCTAAGTCTTGATCTGTTTGGCCCTGTCTGCATACTTGAGGGTGTTGTAGGAGTCCTCGTAGCTCAGACCAGACAGACTGAGGGGAGGAGAGTAGGGCATCACAATCAGAGTGTTGTCATGCCAACCACGTGGTGGACTCACCTGACGTTGGCCATCATAACGGTCTGACAGGTCCTCCCAGTAAGTCCTTCAACAGACTTGTCAGGTTGTTGTCTCAGTAGGGGACAAACACAGACTTGTCCTGCAAGAGGACAGGTGTGGGCCGCATCCCACGTGGCATGCAAGTGCTGAGTCAGCACACAACACATGCTAGTCTAGTCTGCTAGTCCACCCACCTTGTTGCTGGCCAGAGCCATGATGCAGTTTCCTAGAACTACCAGAGAGTGGTAAATGTTGGCCCCTCCCTCATACACTCCCCACGGTTAGCAGTCACTGTGGCACGCTCAGACCCTTCCTGGTCAGTCAGGGAAAGCTTCCCCATGCTGACCTGCAAACAGACACACAAGTGTACACACACACACATGTACACACGCACACGCACCTGTGTCTGGATCCCCGCAGTGCATGGCTAGCGGTGGACATAGACCTGGAACACTGCATGAGAGTGTGAGGAGGTGGCATTGGGTTCTGTTGGGTGCTGTGTGCGGTTCTGGATGCCATGCTCCATGCCCATGAGCTCCTCTGGATTGTGAGGCTGGACAGAGATCTGCAGAATTTGTGGAGGGGAGGGGTAGGGTCAATAGGATATGTTCAGTACAGTGTGTATGTGAAGGGCATGTTCATACCTTCAACTCACTCCCCTCTCCTCTCCCTCCTATCCACCTGGCCCTCCCCTGCCCAGTCAGCCTCTCCTGCACCGATGTCCGTCTGGGAGCGGATGAGGTGGCTGCTCCCCACCTGTGACTGAGCATGCTCAGTAGGAGGGGCACACCTGCCACAGGTCCCACCCCCTGCAGGGGGTAATGGGACCGACTACAGCAGTGGGCAGGGCATGGGATGGAGGGAGGAGAGCGGAGGGGAGGGGAGGGGAAAAGTGAGTAGGAACAGATGAACTGATTAAGCACATTGTCAGCTCAGAGACCAGCCAGCACTGGAGAAGCACGCTCAGTGGGAGGGGCACACCTGCCCCAGGTCCAACCTCCTGTTGGGGCTAATGGAACCGACTGCAGCAGTGGGCGGGGCACAGGATGGAGAGGAGGAGAGAAGTGAGAAGGAACGAACAACACATGTCAGGTGTAGTCCATTGCATGCGTGTCCTTCACAGACCTTGACATGTACGAGGTCACGGAACACTGCGGAAAAGAGGACACACCTCTGTAGCTATATATGTAGTCAGCAGTTGCAGCATGCACTCGCGCCCGCTGTAGCTGCTGTGTGCGCTATACTGAGTGCGCAGAACGGGAGCTGGAAACTGGGATCACTGCGAGCTCCATGGAGCAGTGCGATCCATCGCCCAACGACAATCAGAGAGGCGGCCTATTGTGCTATATCCCGACTGAGCGTCGTCCACAACATGTGCACGAAAGCAAATTCGTGCAGCTACGGGTAGCCAACTCAATTTCCTAGCCTTGTAACCTGAGCCTGTGGTTTCTGTAGGCGAATAAAATGGATCTATGATATGGTATATCTATGGTCAATTGAATGGCACGAGTGGAGTGAGGGGAAATCCCTAGCCTCGTACCTTGACCCTGTAGTCGCCTCCTCTTCCATCTGCTGGCGAATAAAATGGCGGTTGGCGGAAATGTAGGTAATCGTGACGAAGACGAAGAATCCGACCATGGCCCTGGAGAAGAAGAACGTGCCAAGAATGCAAAGAGTGCGGATGTTGGCCTCCCTGCTGCCGCAGCGCTTCTCAGTTTGAGAGAAAGTGATGAGGCTAGTCAGTCCAAGGACTTCTTCTGGGACCAGGCTGTCAAGCTGCTCGCCTCTGGCATGTTGGTGCTCACGCTGTTGGAAGTACTCTCCTCCATCAGGGGAGAGGCCGTGCAGTGCCTCACGCCCGAAAACTACACGCGGGACCAGGGGGCCTTCATCAACGCTTACTGCACTCAGTCCACCCAACGCACCGATTACTTCTTGTTCCTGCTGGTGGCACAGGCCCTCCTCGTGTACGGCCCTCACTTCCTGTGGTCCTCTGTTTACTTTGGCAAGCTCCGCTATTTCTCTGCTCTGGCTTTCTCTCTTGATCGGCACAGAGACAGCAAAACGGGGGAGTTTCGTTCTAAGAACTTTGTCACTGTCCGTGCACTCATGGAGACTTTTGGCTCAACCCGCATCATCTATGTGACGTACGTCACCAAACTGTTTGCCCAGTTGCTCGTGGCTGTTGTATTCATCATAATTTGTGCTACTCTGTTTAACGAGTACGATCCTGCCTTTGACTGCCCTGACGATGACTCCTTGCATCTCATTAATGGCAGCTGGCCCTTGGACGAACAGATAGTGTGTGTCCTGTCGAGCCTGAACGTGCTCTTTCCAGTGTGGTGGGCCAACTTTGTGCTTCTGGTTGGCACCGTGGTGGCATCAATGTGTGGGCTAGTATGGTGTGGTCTCAACCACCAGACCAAACTGAACTGGAGCTATGTTGCCCGGTTCGCCCTCCAGTCCGGCATCCAGCCCTCATATTACCGCCCCAAGTCACTGAAGGAGCGCTGGTTTTCCAAATACTTCAAAAGGTATCGCATTCAAAGCAACTTGGACTTTCTCTTTCTGAGACTGTATCGCGATGATGTAGGCCGCGCTCAAGTTCTGAGGGAGGTTCTGATTGCTCAACTGATCAAAGAGCAGGAGCAGAGACTACAGGAACGACTGAGTTTCTTGCGCAGAGTGGGGGACGAAGACATGTGTGAGTTTGTAAATTGTGTTGTGTAGTTGGTATGTACATACATACAGTTTCTGTATGTGTGCGTATAAGCGTGATAAGTGCCACAAGAATGTGCTTTATTAACCTGTCTAATTGAAGTGAGGGCTTCTCAGCTGGCTCAGGCATTAGAAAGGGTAGTTCTCGAATACCAGCTTCAAAACAGGGTTGAAAACCTTGCCGACGTTTCGACCAGATGCAGATGCTGAAGAAGGCCAGAGCATCTGGTCGAAACGTCGGCAAGGTTTTCAACCCTGTTTTAAAGCTGGTATTCGAGAACTACCCTTTACCTGTCTAATTCTTCTTAATATGCAGGCAAAGCTCTTTTAGACGAAGTTGAGAAGGAAAGGATTAGACAGAAAGAACCAGAGCGCTGCAATTGTAAACACGATGCAAAAAGAGCACAAGAAAAACAAGTAAGTACACATGTCTTGTGAGCATGCATTCGTGCGGTGCTGAATGTAACACTGCAGACTGGAGCTATTGTGACAAGCAGTGCTGTATTTAGAAATTTCTTTAGGCGGGGGTTGCGGGGATGGGCAGGGCTAAGGTTTAGAGAATTTGGGAGGGGTGGGGGGGGGTGGGGGTGGACTAGCAATTGCAAATGACATAAAGCTTACTAAATTTCCAAGAGAGATGCGGGGTGGGGTGAATTTAGCAAGGGGGGAGGGTGAGTGCCCCCTGTCCCCCCCTAAAATGCACCTCAAACTAGTAACTTTAACTGTGGAGTGATTTTGTACAAAGTAGTTTTATGTTACTGTATAAGATGTGCTGTATGGCCAAAAGATATAATGGCGAATTTAATCTGATGGTTTGGTGGTCTCACAAATAGTCGCTTACACTGTATATCTGTATACTTTGAATGTTGTCACAGCTGATCTAATGTGTGTACTTTAACAGTCCATTTTTCATTCAAGGATACACAGATGACAATACACACGGATAGGCAGCTGATAGCCTGTGGGCGTGTCTCGCCACTGCATGTGGGAGGGTCAGCTGCACCTATGGCCTGCCTTAATACAGAGGTCAGGTGCAACCTGCCTTTCTCATCACTGCATGCAGGGGAAGTTCGGGTATACTCTAATGGCCTGACTGAGTGACAGCGAACACGGTCATTGCTGACTTAAGCTGCAACACCAGCAAATTTGATTTTCGCAAATGTTAAACAAGCCCAATTTTAAGCAAATATGAAGGCCATAGTTTCTGGCTATATGATGTAATATGTTATGTAATTCTATAAATGTTTGGGAGAGTTGCAGATATTTGTGTGATTTTTGAGTTTTCACCAAGGCTGTTTGCAGTTGTAGACTATAACGTATATACAGTCCACCAATGCCTTGATTCCCATTCTGACTTCTTGTGCATTGTGTTTTGCATATGCAACAGGACCTTGGAAACACCTTGGAGAGTGTCCTCTGCAACTTCCTTACCAACCCCATCATGAACCTGGAGTACATCAATGCTGTTGATATTTCGTTTGGCTCTTCTGGGTTCAAGATGCTGATTGCTACCATGGATGACTGTGATCAGGTGGGGCTTGGTTGTGTGTGTGTGTGTGTGTGTGTGTGTGTGTGTGTGTGTGTGTGTGTGTGTGTGTGTGTGTGTGTGTGTGTGTGTGTGTGTGTGTGTGTGTGTGTGTGTGTGTGTGTGTGTGTGTGTGTGTGTGTGTGTGTGTGTGTGTGTGTGTGTGTGTGTGTGCATGTGTGTGTGTGTTTGTGTGTGTGTGTGTGCATGTGTGTGTGCAAGTGTGTGTGTGCGCGCACGTGTGTGTGTGTGTTTGTGTGTGTGTGACATCATCAAAATGGTGGCTTTATGCCATGCGTTCGCGGGAAAAGACACCCCCAAAACCATCAAATCCGTGACACAGACTTCGCCACCATTAACCATCTCCACCACACCCCCTGGGCAGCACTACAACTGGCAACCACCTTGGCTGCGGACTGCGACGTGCAGCATGTCGAGCAACCTACCGTAGCCAAATGGCTTTTCAGGTGCCTGTCAGCGGGTGCATACCATAGCTAGACGGCTTTTCGGCACCTGCTGGCAGGTACACACTTCATAGCCAGGGGATATCGGCGCCATTTCGCTGCCACGTCCAGGGACAACCACTGTCAGCTTTCGTGAGGAGGAGTCCAGATTGCTGATGATGGTCTCCTTTCAACTTTTCCATGGACTCGCAACCCAGGGGAAAGTGTCATCTTTTATTTGCGCAAGAGAGTGGCATAGGGCGATCTGTTAAGGACCCACTCCCTGCCACTGGCCCAGGTTGTACTTTCTCAAGGGCTCTGCCATCACAGTACATACTTGCGTATGTACAGTGGGCAGCTTTCAAGGTTCAAGGCGTGTGCATGTGCAGGCGCGTTTGTATGTGTCTGTGTACATGTACAAGCACGTGGTGCGTTAATATGTTGTATGTATGTATCAACCATACGTAATTATGTGAGGGACTACCAAGGATGCAGAAATTTACAGTGTATTTACAGTGTATTTGTATGTATTTGCTTTGCTGTGTACTTTTGCTGCTACTGTAAACCACTTCTTTCTTTAAAACATAGTATCCATTCATTGCAAGTATTTTCTACGTAATAGTTTAAAAATGATTCCAGGCTCAGAGAATGACATTACACATTTTAGTTCTGTTTGATGGTCTGCCTAGGTGTTAATTCTACGTACCTTTGGCCACTGTCGCCTAGCCCTGCTATTGTCCTAGCAGTCTTAATGTGCCAAAATCACAGATCTCGTAACAATGCAGTACAACTAATCTCATCTATCTTCTGTATATACTTTTACACACACACATGCATGCACATACATATGCACACACACACACACACACACACACACACACACACACACACACACACACACACACAACACAACACAGGTGGTGTCAGTGAACTTTGACTCTCACTATCTCAACGAGGAGCATTCATTTGAGAGGAGCAGCTTCCTTTCAGAGATTGAATCCTTCAGAACCTGGTCCACCATTTTCTCCAAGGAGAAGGAGGACATTAATATGGTATGTCACAACTCACTGCTCACGACCTGCACCTCTTCCTTGTAGCTTAGTAACAGGGCGAGGATTTGCAGATAAAGCCTACGTATCATCATCATGTCAGTTTGGTTGTACATTGATGTAGTTGGAAGGAGGATCACAAGCTAATTGGTAGATCTAGCACAGCGGACTCTTGCATTAAAGAATAAGTATATTAATTAGGCTGATAGATGGGGCGCACCCAGGTCCGAAGACCGATAGAGATTGTATTAATTGTGGTTTGTCTTGCTTGCTTTGTGTAGCTAAGGGATGAAATTGCTAGGCAATTCTTTGACATTGAGCAGCTAGAAGCTGATGATGTTCAAACACTCCTGCGTCGTGAGGATGTCCCTGATAATGAAAGAGCCAATGTTGTCCTAGTTGGACCCATTCCAGAGACAGAGTCACAGCACGTCGTCACTGTCCACTGGCTTCTGAACATGCTGATTGAGCACAAGCTCGTTGATGACGTCTGCTACCTGGTCACTGTGAGGCCATGCCGAGTGGAAAATGAACCTGTGGAGTTTAAAGAATTTGAACCCGCATGGTACGTAAGTGTGTGCATGGTGTAGCATATGCTGAGTAGGTGTCTGGCATGATTGTATGTGTAAATTAGACCCTAATAAACATGGCCATGGATAGTTTAATGGATAGCTAATGGACATTAAGGCATATGGCATGTCAGGTTCTCTCTAAAGCGTAGAGCCGGAACGAAATGTGGGTTTTCATTAAAAATGGAGGCTCAACAATTGCACAAGTTATGCCTGTAGACCTGTAGTTTCAGTTGCGAAGGAACTTTTAAGGATTTTGAACTCAACCAGGTAAAAATACTTATTGTGATGGCATCTTGACGTTGTACCCGAAACAGTGTATGGTGTAGTAAAATTTGCAATACTTTTTGCCAATGACTATCTAGTCATGAAATGTGCAGAAATGAACATCTGTGAATAGTGTATCTATATATATAATTGAGAGTGTTTGTTCGTTTGTTTGTTTGTTCACAGTAAACGCCAAAACTACAGAACGGATTGACGCCAAACGCTCAGGAATTACAAAGAACTACCCGGAGAGTGTCCTCCGCGGGTTGAAATCTCCCGCCTTAGGGTTCTCATGGAGATATAGTGACATTTCCAGTTTTCCTTTCTCGGCCGACAGCCATTTTTACTTATCTCCCTTCCACTTTCGGCTCTTGCTTAGATGCCTAACACACAGGCTGGTACATAGTCTGATGTAGCCCAGACCCCCTTCCAGCCATTTTATGTTGCGCATAAAAATGGAGGCTGGAAGTGGGCTGGCTACGTCAGACTACCTGGAACACACAGAGCGCTTTCACAAAACGACGTCGACCACGCGCCACATCGCTACTGAATTACAAGCAGAAATGCATAGACAAGTTCATGTACATTCAGGTATGCCTTGCAAGTTCAATCATTATATGCATGTATGCTTTGCACGTAAATTACCCTGAAGCACTGTCACATTGTGGCCATGGGCATGGCCTTACTTCAGTTGCCCAACTCTCTGTAATCAACAATAAAACACTGGCGTCAGAGCGCTTTCACCAAAACGCTGTCGACGATGCGCTGTAGCAGAGAAGCCCGCCAAAGGCGGGCTTCTATGCTAGTATATATACATATAAGTGTTAGTGTATATATGATAGTATGGGTTACCATGGGCTGCAAGGTGAGTACGCATCACATACGTGTTTATGCATTATATATAGAAACCTTGCGTGATCACGGCAATGGGTACAGTGCTGAGACATCCATACTATGAATTGATACGTTTCGGAAGTTATGCTGTATTTATATAATAATTATTATAATATTATTTTTCCGTACATAGTATAAAATTTATGCAGTTCAGTTTGGACTTTGTCACAATGGTATTGTAGATCAATGGCAATTGGTCAGAGTGTAGGCTCTCAATTGAGCCGTACCTCATACGTACATGCTGTATTGGACAAGATATTGATTAGATGTTGTAGAGGCTCATGCTATACTGTATACATAGAAGTAAACTGATGTTGATGAGCTTACACATAGCAACAATTTCAATGCAAATAGCACTCTTTGACTGTGAAGGTCTACGTCAGTTACACACAGTTTTGTAACTGCATGGCAACGACCTTCGCAGTTGAAACATCTTACTTTTTCCTAACCAGAAATTGGGGAGTGATTGGTGTTAGCATGTGCGCGTATCTGTGTTAATGTGCATTACTATTAGTCTGGAATTGCAGATACGATAGTATGCACCTTGAAGAACCATCTGTGCCCTGTCAAGGTGTGCGTGAAGTGGTGTCCTGGTGGGCAGTGAACCATTATTAGTAATGTTACGAATATTTTCCTTTGATCTTTACTTTTTAATGAGGTAATGCATTGGGCTATAGTAAGCAATGTGAAAATTAGCAACCTGGTGACATTTTCTAAGCTGGATCGGCACCTAGCCTACACTAAGAGCACGTACAGGATCGCAGCCCACAAAGTTGCTAGCTGCAGGGCGGCATTTATCTGTCGTGTTATAGAGGCCCATATGTGTGGGCAGTATAGAATTGTAATGACTAACTAGTCATAATAATACCTCGGTAGTACTAAACATGCTAATTAGCCATCCATTTGTGTCTTATTAGTGCATAAATGAGCAGCAAGCAAATGGCATACATACAGTCATACAAAACACAGTATGGTTTTAAAGGTTCTGTGTGGGGAAAACTACTAGGTACTCTATTTTCTGGAAGACTGCTTGAAAAGTTCGAGTACCTTCATTGCCAAATTTGTATTCGCATGTGGATACATAAAGTACGTAGCTTTCGCCGACGAGCCGACGAGATGTCAGTGGGCACTTAAGAGCTGTACCATGACAAAACATGGTCATTCCAAAGATGATGCTTGGCACTTCCAGAAGGAGCAAAGGTGAATGACTCGCAAATGCTTCGAGTGCCGTGTGGCTATGTACGTATATATGTAGCTACGAGACAGCTTAATTCTTGCTGGGCCTAATATCTGTGTGCTGTTGCAGACTTACAAGGCTAAATTCAAGGAGACACTATCTACAGCTCCAGCACATACTGATTAAGACCGAAAAGTTGGGTTTTTTATATCCCTAGTCTAACCATAGTTAACCATTCCGTCAATGCCATGTGTCAATACCGAAAATACTATACCTATACTGAACTATACCGCAATACCGCCCACCCCTAGTAGTCCATGCATCAATGTCTTAATAGTTAGCAGGAGTTTCTTGTACCCATTTGTGTATCATAGGGGCATCCATGTGCTCTGTGCAGTATACACTGTAGCATAATTGTATTTGTGCGTGTACTTGTAGGGTTTCAATGACTAGAAAACAAGAAGACAGCAATCCCAGCAATGATTCTAGTAGCGAAACAAGAGAGATTGCGTACCTGATGTATGACAGTGTGGGAGGTGGAGATCGGGGTGAACCAAAAGAGTTTGCGAATTATTACTTCAAAAGCAAATTTGCCCATGGTGGTGTCATGAAGCCAACGCGAAGTAAGACTGTCTTTGTGGAGTGTGGCTCAACTCAGTGTGAGTTTGAAATCAAAGCCTACCAAATTGAAGAAATTGAAGAATCTTGCTATAAAAATAGGAAGTCTCCTCCATCAGTTGCTAGTCAAAGTGACAGGACCGCAGAAGTGCATAACAACCTTGAACAGGATGCTGACCAAAGTGTCTCTGCCCCGGCTCAAAGCCATTTCGGACCTGAAACATCTGTGTGATGTCATGCGTGTATTGTTGCACAACACAATAACGTGTTCTCATATTTCCTTTGCGAGTTACGTAGGTCCAGGTTATTTAATTAGCATTTATTTTGCATACAGTTGCATTAGAACACACCTGATCGTTGTCATTGTCAATCCTGTTGGCTGGGGACATCACAAATGATATAGGGGATCAATCACTCACTGTGTGAGCAGTGGTCTCGCTCTCTCGTGACTGGCTTCTTCGTGTTATTGACCTACTGTTTGTATATAGATGCAAGTTTTGTTACCATAGAGACGTCAGTGAGAGGGGTTTGTAAGTCTGCATCAGTTTAACATATACTCAAACTTTAGTGCAGTACCATGAGCGTGCGTGCGTGCAGCTAATTAAGGGTAAGAGGCCATATGTATACGTACGTCTTCATTCTTTCCACATGAGAAGTGCTGTTTGGAAATGGCCTGAGAGATATCCCACTCCTAACAGCACACACATGCACTTGCTAGCTATTGCATGCACGCACACTTGATCCACTGTATAATTCACACATATCCTGCCAGTATACAAGTAGTTCAGCTATATATATATATATATATATATAAATTATATATATTATATATATATATATATATTATATGAATATATAGTAATAACATTACTACTTAGCTCAGGAATTAACATCAAATTAATAGAAATAATGATAAGTACCTAATACCCTAATACCTAACCTAAAGGGGTCACCCTATGGTCCCCAGGACTGAGGCAGCGTTGCCTCGCTGCAAGGCCACGGAGACCTGCTGCAGGATGAAAGAACGTGACTGGGCTTCATTAGAAACCGCCCTGACTCGGCTTCCAACGTCTGCAAAAAAGTCCAGGGCATCGGTGCCCATGGCACCAGCTGTCTCCACAACTACCGCAACGAAGTGGTGTGTCTGTGCCAAGTCCAGGTACTTTGCCCTCTTCCTCTCTTCCGCCAACGCTGCAACAGCCCTTGCCTCCCTGGCGGCAAGTGTTAGATGTGATGCAGCAAAGGTATCTGTGCATGTGGCATCCCAGACAAGGGTACGACCTGTCTTCCAGGGGATGATCGTCACCCCATCAGGTCTCTTTATATATATATCATCAGGTCTATTATATATATATATATATAATTCATACTGATCCATGTTTTATAATTTTTATGTGTACATCGTGTTCGTATAATTATATACAATAACATAAACACCACCTGGTGTTCACCCCATATAGCACTGTGATCAAAACAAGAGAAGTCAATAGGCTCTTGCCTCTAATTCATTCCATCCAATCATTTTCTATACAACCTCTCCACTTCCTTTCGTACCCTTCCATTCTCGCATGCCTTATCCACCACACATACCACCTTGTCTTTGCCCTCCATCTCTTGCCACCAACCTCACCATCTCCTTTCTCTCCTCTGCTGTACCATTATGTGTATGGCCACTGCAAGTATATACATGCCCCCGGGCCCGTTGGTTGTATATCATTATGTGACAAGCATGCTGCAGCTGATTGAAGGTATTATATTACGCACAGGCACATTGGAGATGTGGTGTGTATAGATTATAATAACTATGCTGGTATTGTCGATAATGCAAATCTGGTGGACATGAATTCCAAGTTTCTTGACTATCTCACCGACAAGGACCGTCTACATAGTGCTCTTGATCTTCTTGTCATTCATGCATGAGAATATGGCACACATTCTTTGAGAAGCTTTGCGTCCAGTGTTTGTCACAAAGGGGGGAGGGGAGATCTGACGAAGAAACGTTCCCGAAGGATAAGCTGTAAGCTGCAGCGAAGAGGGGAATATGGCAGTGGTGCCAAAGAGGTGGTCACGTATCGATCGTCACATCAATATCTGACTGGATGTGTGCTGTTTATATTATATATATATAGCAGTTTTTTTCACAGAATGCCATTAGTGCCTGGTGGAAGGGTATGCTGTGCATATAGCTACTAAATACAGCTATAGTCAACAGTTGCAGGACACAAATACGTAGGTATGCCTGGTCATTTTGCAAATGCAGTTGTCTTGGAAGTGTCAAAACATCTGTAGAAAACCACATTAAGTAGGTAAGTGTCTCATTTCAAGATGCTTGTTGGTCCATCATCTATATATATAATTTATATATAATAATAATTATACATAATTATATATAAGGAAAGAGAGAGTGGTGCAGGAATTGTTTGAGAGTGTTGTGTGTGTGCAAACGCATCCCAGTTCTCAAGTTCATGCCACTCTGTCACAATTTGACTATGAAGTTGTCAGACTATCTAAAGTGTGATCATCCGTCACAATCTCCTCAACTGCTAATATTAAAAAAAACGAAACTGTAAAAGAAACTGCCCAAGACAGCAGCAGGGCATTTATTGGAACTACAGTACAAAAGCTGTTGTGCTCTATGCAAAACACTTAGTACACATGCGTGTTCAATCACATAGGTAGATATAGCTATGCAAAAAAAAAAAAAAAAGAATACTTGCCCCAACTGAAACTAACTTGCCAAGTGGGACAACACTACTGTGTGTGTGTGTGTGTGCAGCATTACAGCAATGGTATCACACAAGGGTTCCTGGGGGGGCAGAACCGGAGTGAGGTGTTAACTGACCCCGAGAGGGATTCTCTTCCAGTCGAGAACCACTCTGTAAAGCACGAAGTAGAGAGCTGCTTCTTGCACGCAGTTGAGGGCGGGTCTCATCATAACGAATTTCAGAGATACTACGCACTTCAAGCAGCTGAGCACTTGTCTGTGCACGCAATTGAGTACTACTCCCTGTGTACAACTGAGGCCAGCTTTGTACCTGGGCAGGGCGACTTTGTTCGGCACCCTGTTCAACTTCTGTGGTCCTTCTCTGGTGCTCATTCTGACCAGCATCTTGTGGAGATGGAGACTGCTTATGACTGACATAAGAAGATTGCTCAATTTCATAGGCTTTGATTTCAAACTCACACAGAGTTGAGCCACACTCCACAAGGGCATTCTTTCGCTGCACATCGCCATCATTTTGGGCACATTTGTAATGGTTCGTAAACTCTTCTTTCCCAGAATCCCCTCCACGTCCAGAACTGTCATACATCAGGTATGCGATCTCCCTTGTCTTGCTGTTATTACCATTGCTGTGGGCTCCGCTGTCTTCTTGTCGAGAGCCTGATGGGGCTACACTGTCTGCACTATCACTGTCATCACTCGCATCTGTTCCATTTCTTCTAGAGACTGCAGCCCTACACGTACAGGACAGGAATATAATATTCCTACATATGTACGTACATACGTATCTACACATAGGCCCATGCATGGTACACAAATGGTTGCAAGAAACTCTGCGTATGCTACGTAACTGTAAGATAGCATTAAAGAGCTACTACTACATTAAATAGCTTAAATAGCAAGTCTGGACTCTGCCTATAAGTGACTTCAAAGTCTTCAAGCAATTGGGAATGGTGTGGGTCTCTATGTTGCCCATGTACTGACAGCATCAGCACTGACAACTGTACATGAGGAGCACCAGTTGCCGGCCAGTGAGTCTGCACAGACTATGGTGTTTCAGAGGGATGGTAGGGCCATGAGTCGACCATCTGGAGATTCTAGAATTGATAGGCCTCTACGTTGGCCAAGTACTGGCAGTGGCGGTACTTACTCAACGGTAGGTAGCCATTTCTGAATGTCAACTAATACCACTGCTTTCCACGGAGTCATTCAAATACACACATAGGCACAAGCACTGATCATGATATCCTACTCCATGCACACGCTTACGTACCATGCGGGTTCAAATTCTTTAAACTCCACAGGTTCATTTTCCACTCGGCATGGCGTCACAGTGACCAGGTAGCAGACATCATCAACGAGCTTGTGCTCAATCAGCATGTTCAGAAGCCAGTGGACAGTGACGACGTGTTGTGACTCCGCCTCTGGAATGGGTCCAACTAGGATAACATTTACTCTTTGATGTGCAGGGACAACCCCACGATGCAGGAGTGTTCGAACATCATCATCATCATCAAAGAATTGCTTAGCAATTTTATCCCTTAACTACACAAAGCAAGCAAGACAAACCACAATTACTATACTTATTCTTTAATGCAAGAGTCCGCTATGCTAGATCTACAGATTACTTGTGATCCTCATTGAACAATCCAACTACATCAACGTACAACCAAATGATGATATGACATGATGATGATACGTAGGCTTTATCTGCAAATCCTCGTCCTGTTATTAAGCTACACGAAAGAGGTGCAGATCATGAGCAGTGAGTTGTGACATACCATATTAATGTCCTCCTTCTCTTTGGAGAAAATGGTGGACCAGGTTCTGAAGGAATAAATATCTGAAAGGAAGCTGCTCATCTCAAATGAATGGTGTTCGTTGAGATAGTGAGGGTCAAAGTTCACTGACACCACCTGTGTTGTGTTGTGTGTGTGCGTGCATGTGTGCGTGCGTGTGTGTGTGTGTGCATGTGTGTGTGTGTGTGTGTGTGTGTGTGTGAGCGTGTGTGTGTGTGTGTGTGTGTGTGTGTGTGTGTGTGTGTGTGTGTGTGTGTGTGTGTGTGTGTGTGTGTGTGTGTGTGTGTGTGTGTGTGTGTGTGAAAGTTTACACAGAAGAATAGATGAGATTAGTGGTATTACAATGTTACATGATCTCTGGACTATGGCACATTAAGACTGCATGGACAATAGCAGGGCTAGGCGACAGTGGCCGAAGGTACGTAGAAGTAACACCTAGGCAGACCATCAAACAGAACTAAAACGTGTAATGTCATTCTCTGAGTCTAGATCATTTGTAAACTGTTACGTAGAAAATACTAGCAATGAATGGAAACTATGTTTTAAAGAAAGACGTGGTTAACAGTAGCAGCAAAAGTACACAGTAAAGTAAATACATACAAATACACTGCAAATACACTGCAAATACACTGCAAATACACTGCAAATACACTGCAAATACACTGTCAATTTCTGCATCCTTGGTAGTCCCTCACATAATTATGCTTGTACATACAATGTATTAACACACCGCGTGTTTGTGCATGTACACACACACACACACACACACACACACACACACACACACACACACACACACACACACACACACACACACACACACACACACACACACACACACACACACACACACACACACACACACACACACACACACACACACACACACACACACACACACACACACACACACACACACACACACACACACACACACACACACACACACACACACACACGTCCTGCATGCTTGCACAACCGCCCACCTGATCACAGTCATACATGGTAGCAATCAGCATCTTGAACCCAGAAGAGCCAAACGAAATATCAACAGCATTGATGTACTCCAGGTTCATGATGGGGTTGGTAAGGAAGTTGCAGAGGACACTCTCCAAGGTGTTTCCAAGGTCCTGTTTCAAAACATGCCAATAAAGTCAGAATGGGAATGAAGGCACTGTATATAAGAAATAGTCTACAATTGCAGACACCTTCCCCCCTTGCTATATTCACTGAAAACTCAAAAATCACACAAATATCTGCAACTCCCCCAAATATATATAGCATTACATCCCATATTACATCATATAGCATATATATATAACTATGGCATTTATATTGGATGGTTTAGCTTAAAGCTAAACTGGGCTTGTTTTAACATTCGCAAAATCAAATTTGTTGCAGCTTAAGTCAACAATGGCTGCGTTTGCTGTCACTCAGTCAGGCCATTAGAGTATACCCGAACTTCCCCTGCATGCAGTGATGAGAAAGGCAGGCTGCACCTGACCTCTGCGTTAAGGCAGGCCATAGGCATAGCTGACCTAACCACAGGCAGTATTGAGACACGCCCACAGGCTATCAGCTGACTATCCGTGTGTATTGTATGCGTGAATGAAAAAATGGACTTTTTTAAATTACACACGTTAAATCAGCTGTGACAACATTCAAAGTATACAGATATGCAATGTAAGCAACTATTCGCGAGACCACTAAACCATCAAATTAAATTCCTCGTTATATCTTTCGGCCATACGGCATTTCTTATACACTGGTATGAAACTGAATAGTCCGTACCAAATCGCCACAGTTAAAATTACTAGTTTGGAGTGCATTTTAGGGGGCATACACCCTCCCCCCCCCCCCCCCCCATCCCTCTTGAAAATTTATCAAGCTTTATGTCATTTGCATTCAGCTAGCCACCCCCTTTTTTCTCAAAACCTTAGCCCTGCCCCTCCCCCCAACCCCTGCCTACAGAAAGTTCTAAATACAGCACTGCCAGTCACAATATCTCAAGTTTCCAGTGTTACATGCAGCACAAATGCGTGATCGCAAGACATATGTATGTACGTACTTGTTTTTCTTGTGCTCTTTTCTCATCAAAATTGCAGCGCTCTGGTTCTTTCTGTCTAATCCTTTCCTTCTCAACTTCATCTAAAAGAGCTTTGCCTGCATATTAAGAAGAATTAGACAGCACATTCTTGTCGCATTGAATATAACACATCACTCTTGTGGCACTTATCACGCTTACACACACACATACATAAAGTGCATGCACATACCAACTACACAACACAATTTACAAACTCACACATGTCTTCGTACTTCACTTTGCGCAAAAAACTTAGTCGTTCCTGTAGTCTCTGCTCCTGCTCTTTGATCAGTTGAGCAATCAGAACCTCCCTCAGAACTTGAGCGCGGCCTACATCATCGCGATACAGTCTCAGAAAGAGAAAGTCCAAGTTGCTGAGAATGCGATACCTTTTAAAGTATTTGGAAAACCAGCGCTCCTTCAGTGACTTGGGGCGGTAGTACGAGGGCTGGATGCTGGACTGGAGGGCAAACCGGGCAACATAGCTCCAGTTCAGTTTGGTCTGGTGGTTGAGACCACACCAGACTAGCCCACACATTGATGCCACCACGGTGCCAACCAGAAGCACAAAGTTGGCCCACCACACTGGTAAGAGCACGTTCAGGCTCGACAGGACACACACTATCTGTTCGTCCAAGGGCCAGCTGCCATTAATGAGATGCAAGGAGTCATCGTCAGGGCAGTCAAAGGCAGGATCGTACTCGTTAAACAGAGTAGCACAAATTACAATGAACACAACAGCCACAAGCAACTGGGCAGCCAGTTTGGCAACGTACGTCACATAGATGATGCGGGTTAAGCCAAAAGTCTCCATGAGTGCACGGACAGTGACAAAGTTCTTAGAACGAAACTCCCCCGTTTTGCTGTCTCTGTGCCGATCAAGAGAGAAAGCCAGAGCAGAGAAATAGCGGAGCTTGCCAAAGTAAACAGAGGACCACAGGAAGTGAGGGCCGTACACGAGGAGGGCCTGTGCCACCAGCAGGAACAAGAAGTAATCGGTGCGGTGGGTGGACTGAGTGCAGTAAGCGTTGATGAAGGCGCCCTGGTCCCGCGTGTAGTTTTCGGGTGTGAGGCACTGCACGGCCTCTCCCCTGATGGAGGAGAGTACTTCCAACAGCGTGAGCACCAACATGCCAGAGGCGAGCAGCTTGACAGCCTGGTCCCAGAAGAAGTCCTTGGACTGACTAGCCTCATCACTTTCTCTCAAACTGAGAAGCGCTGCGGCAGCAGGGAGGCCAACATCCGCACTCTTTGCATTCTTGGCACGTTCTTCTTCTCCAGGGCCATGGTCGGATTCTTCGTCTTCGTCACGATTACCTACATTTCCGCCAACCGCCATTTTATTCGCCAGCAGATGGAAGAGGAGGCGACTACAGGGTCAAGGTACGAGGCTAGGGATTTCCCCTTACTCCACTCGTGCCATTCAACTATATACCATAGATCCGAAGTCCAACGTGGACTAGGATCCCGGATGGATGCTGCTGAGGCTTATGGTTTGCTGGTCAAGAACCAGACGGAATCATTGCCGCTGAAAAATGTCTCGATGAGCTCTATTGTGCAGGGCTACCTGCTGGGGATCGATCCAGTCAGTCCTCAAGTACGAAAACACGTGTCCCGATCCTGTGAAAGTTCTGTTCCGCACTCCCGTCGACGACTCGCACGCCGTGGTGGGACTGGAGGCGGTGATCGACGGACGGAGGATCCACGCCGAGATCAAAGGAAAGGAAGAATCGGGAGCGGAGTAGCTACGACGATGCCATAGCCAGCGGGCAGACGGCAACCATCGGCGAGGAGAAGAAGGGAGACATCTTCAGTCTCGCTCTGGGCAATCTTCCGCCAGGGAAAGAGGCAGAGATCCACCTGACCATGGTGGGTGAGTTGGAGATTGACGCGGAAGGCTCTGTTCGTTTCGATCTCCCCACTGTGTTGAAGCCTCGCTACACCCCGTTGGGAAGCGAGGACCCTCTGGCAGCCATGACGGGAGCAGAAGCCCTCGCCGGTCAGGTCCGTCGCACGGAGACTCCCTCAGTGTATTCATTCGAGTTGAACATTGCTAGAGTGGAAGGCATTGCAGATGTGACCTCCCCTCCCACAAGATCAGGACAACATCCCCTCCTGACAGTGGTTTTCTGAAGGTGCAGCTTGACCAGGATGGCCCAGTGACCGAGGACATTGTGATCTTGATCAAACCCAAAGACCCTCATCAGCCGATGGTGGTGGTGGAGCCAGGTACAGCAGGTCAGTATTCCAAAGACAAAATTATTCAGCTGTCTGTACTTACCTGACAATAGTAAGAAGTACTTAAAGTAAGTAGACCTGACTGTTGAAATTTGATGCAATAGTAACAAATACATTTTTTATATCCAATTGTCAAACTACGCATACGTACCTGTGGTTGGTACTCCAAAATCAAATTGCAAGCATGCACACAAAACAGGCTAGCCCAAAGGGTTGTCGCTAGGTACTGCTTCTGTTTCCAATTACTTTTGCTAGGCTCCCCCAGTGCATTTATGTCCAATCCTGCTGTTATGGCTAGCTTCTTCCCTGAATTCAAAGGCAACATGAAGCAGGCTCCATGTGAATTCATATTTGTGGTAGATCGTAGTGGCAGTATGTCTGGAAAATACATCAAAGAGGCAGCAGAGACACTCATGCTGTTTCTAAAGAGCCTACCAAAAGCTTGCTCTGTCAACATTGTCGGGTTTGGCAGTCGATTCGAGAAGCTCTTCCCAGAGAGCGTCCCGTACAGCCAATCCCATCTGGACAAGGCTGTTGCTCACACGGAAGAGCTGAAAGCTGACCTTGGTGGCACTCGCCTGTACTCACCTCTGGAGTATACCCTCCCACAAGATCAGGACAACATCCCCTCCTGACAGTGGTTTTCTGAAGGTGCAGCTTGACCAGGATGGCCCAGTGACCGATGACATTGTGATCTTGATCAAGCCCAAAGACCCTCATCAGCCGATGGTGGTGGTGGAGCCAGGCATAGCAGGTCCGTTTGATGCAATAATATGAAGTACATTTGTAAACATTCATTCTACGTACTTGTGGTTGGCAGTCCAAAATCAAATTGAAAGCACACAAAAACAAGCTATCCCAAAGGGTAGATGTAACAAAACGATGTCACTACATAAAATTTAATTATAGTACTGTTTTTTTTCTAATATTGCTAGGCTCACCCAGTACATTCATGTCCAATTCTGCTGTGATGGTGTGCTTCTATCCTGAGTTCAAAGGCAAGGTGAAGCAAGTTCCATGCGATTTCATATTTGTGGTAGATCGTAGTGGCAGTATGTCTGGAGAATACATCAAAAAGGCAGCAGAGACACTCATGCTGTTTCTAAAGAGCCTACCAAAAGCTTGCTCTGTCAACATTGTCGGGTTTGGCAGTCGATTCGAGAAGCTCTTCCCAGAGAGCGTCCCGTACAGCCAATCCCATCTGGACAAGGCTGTTGCTCACACGGAAGAGCTGAAAGCTGACCTTGGTGGCACTCGCCTGTACGCACCTCTGGAGTATACCTTCAGCCAGGCACTGAAAACCCACCTTACCCGCCAGGTGTTTATCCTGACAGACAAAAGCATCAGCGACACAGCTCAAGTGATTGGCCTTGTTTGCAAGAATGCTAGCAAGACCTGGATCTGTACTTTGTTTCACCTATAGTAACAATATGTAGAGCATTCCACTCAACCCTATGTTGTACAACACCTACTAATGACAACGCATGGGTATGGTGATAGTTATAATGAATGCATTGCCACACATTCAACCACCCACTACCACATGCCTTGCATGTCATGTACTCCTTTTCCCATTTCAATTCTGTTCAGTGATCAATGTTGCATGCATTAGCCACATATCCCCCGACACCCCCCCCCCCCCCCCCACACACACACACTGCAGGTGATTCGCTCCCTGAAGCATGCCATGCAACCAGCAGTGACAGGCGCACATGTCACTTTTGACCTTCCTCCTGGGTACCGTGCCAGAGTTGCCCCCACCGTGGTCCCTCCCATCTTCATTGGGGAGCGCACCATTGTGTATGCCCTCTTGGAGAGCAGCACTGAGGCAGAACCTAGTGGGGGTAAGGCCACAGTGACCCTCCAAGGCCATATCCTGGGAGAGACAGTCAAGCACACTCTTGAGGTGGAACTGCAACCTCTTGCTGAAAGTGGAGGGGGTTTCCCCCTCAGTGTTCCTACCATTCACCATCTCACTGGCAAACCTCTCCATTTTTTGTACGCTCACAAACCTGGCTGCCTCCTTCCACTTTCTGGAGAGTTCCAGCCAAGAAGGAATGTACAACACATTATATAAAATCATACCTTTATTATAGTGTTTTGATCCTTGATGTTTAAATATTTATATAATCATTTATTTTATTAATATAATTATATAATTTTTATATATTATATTATAATAATTATAATTCATGTATGTATGTATATATATTTTATTAATATATGTATGACAGCAGTGAATGCATGAATTTCTCTGTGCCTCTAGTGCGTGCAGCTTTGTGATGTGCATGAACACTGCATACAACTGAACTGTGCCTTCAAAAATTTAAAGTGGTGTGACTTATACTAATAATCTATATAGCTACTATTCATTGCAATTATAAGCATATGACAACGCAAGGCTCGACATCAGTGCTTTTGGGAGAGGTCAGAAAGGGCATTCTTTGACGTACGGGTTTTCAACCCCTTCGCCCCAACTAACCTCAAACATCAGCTAGGGAGCTGCTACCACCTACATGAAATGGAAAAGAGGAGACAGTATGATGAACGAGTCCGGGAAGTTGAACGAGGAAGCTTTGCACCTCTGGTCTTTGCCACATCTGGAGGCATGGCAAGCAAGCAACTGTTTTCTACAAACGCCTTGCCTCTCTGCTCGCATTGAAGAAGAACCAGCCCTATAGCCACGTGATTGGTTGGATCAGATGCCACTTGGGATTCTCTCTTCTTCGATCCTCCATCACTTGCCTGAGGGGTACAAGGTCCACTGCAGGATTCGTCCCCAGTCCCACCTACCCTGATGCCCTGGACCTCACAATCAGTGAGGGTCAGGTGGCAGTGTCATAAATTACAATATCAACGTGACATCAGACATTGAGCAAATTTAGCTAATTACATGTACTTTCCTTAACTCATGTATATGCATGTGTTTATATTTATGTATAATTACAGTGTTTCCTGTATGTATGTATGTATGTATATTATGCATCTATATTATTATTATTATTATTATTATTATATATAATGCTATAAAAAAATTATAAGCATATACCAGATTCTATTGATCACTTATAATTACGTATATATAGTGCACATGTTGCATGAGTGCAAGACGAAGTTGTACAAAATATTATATTTTATAATTATTTATTATAATATTATAATGCAGTCATTTTAATTATATGTCAGAGAGCCACGTATAATATATAATCATATGATTAGCGCATATTGCCATTGCTTAATTATAATATGAAAGTATATACGTATATAGGGCTCACTACACAGGGTACAGCTGAAAGCTTGTGAGGGTACAATATAGAGCACTGCTAAAAATTAATGATCAAGCCACTGTCTTATTGGCCTTCTCCCGAAAGACCTCGAATGTGTGTCCCTCTGGAACATGCTGGGCCAGCCACTCACTGGCCTTCACGGCCAGAAGCTCCCACTCATCCTTCCTCTCTGCTTGCCTCTTCTCCAAGTAGCAGAGCACCAGCGCAGTGGCCCACACAAGCTCAACATCCCCTTCACACGGACTAGCTGGGCAGGCGGTCTTGAGCTGCTGCACGCTGTGGCCCAGCAGGCTGGCAAGCTCCGCAGACAAGGTCCAAGCCCCAGACGCAAGTTGAAGGCTGATGATGCGGGTGAGGACTGGCCTAGTGGGTTTGGGCAGGGACTTGGTGGGGACTGGTTCATCACGGCGCTGGAGACTGCGAGCACTTGTTGTTTGGGTTCTGGTACGTGGGGCTGCAGGCCTGGAAGACATGCAGCCACTGGAACGATGACTAGAGGGAACATCAGTGGACCCTACAGTGAACAAGATATATAGGCCACTGGCAAGCAAGCACCATATGAAGGCAGGCACTCCGGTCCTCACTTGCATTATTGTCTCAATAGAAAGTTGATTGATGAATAAGGGTACAACGTTAATTAACTCCCACATAAACACATGCATGTTTATGCATGCATGTGTGCGTGTTCACTCACTGACATCGAAGGATGCATCACCTGGATCACAATAACGCATCCAACGAGGTTCAGAGCGACGGCTCTTGACACGTTGACAACGAACAGTAATGGAACCTACAGAACAATGAGTAGAATAAATCACTGGCAAGCATGCCACACAAAGGCTATCAATCCGTGCATTATATATAGTGTCACAAATGTTAGAGAATGCAGACATGAACAATTGAAGTGAGGGCTTCTCAGCTGGCTCAGGCATGAGAAAGGGTCGTTCTCTAATACCAGGGCGAAGAAGGCCAGAGCATCTGGTCGAAATGGCGGCAAGGTTTTCAACTCTGTTGTAAAGCTGGTATTTGAGAACTACCCTTTCTCATGAACAATTGCAATGTGTATACATTCATGCATACCCAATAATAACATCCAGCAGTACAGTATTCAGTTTCACTCACTACTGCTGTCGCATTCAAATTCTTCAAAAAGAGGTTGATGGATATATTGAAGACGTTCCTGTCGAATAAGTTGCTCACAATCTCGCAAATGGTACATAGGCTTACAAGCAGAAACAATTCTGAAGCCTTCCACAGGTGGGCGGCTGGCCACCACGTCCCATGTCTGCAGGCTCCCCTTGACTGGTTCCTTCTGCTCTTCATCAATAGCAATGAAGGCGGTGTGTTTGGAGATCACGCCACACTCACAGCTAAGCTTTACCATCTCCTCCTGCACAGCCATCTCACCAGGCTCCTCCTTCAGAAGCAGATCCCTGATGAATGCTTTGCCAGTGAGATGGTGGATGGTAGGAACACTGAGGGGGAAACCTCCACTTTCAGCAAGAGGTTGCAGTTCCACCTCAAGAGTGTGCTTGACCGTCTCTCCCAGGATATGGCCTTGGATGGTCACTGTGGCCTTACCCCCACTAGGTTCTGCCTCAGTGCTGCTCTCCAAGAGGGCATACACAATGGTGCGCTCCCCAATGAAGATGGGAGGGACCACGGTGGGGGCAACTCTGGCACGGTACCCAAGAGGAAGGTCAAAAGTCACATGTGCGCCTGTCACTGCTGGTTGCATGGCATGCTTCAGGGAGCGAATCACCTGCAAGATGTGTGGGTGGGGTGGGGAGGGGAGATATGTGTCTACTGCAACATGGACATTAATTTATGATGTCTGCATAGAATTGAAATGGGAAGGTGGCAAGGAGTGATAGAAAGGAGGAATGGGCGTTTAAGGAATATCCCCAACCTCCCACTGGTTCATATATGGGCAGTGCACGTGGGAGGTTGATGATGTGTGCTAGTAGCCACATCAGTGCATATAGGAGAATATTCGACAACCTCTGCCAAAAGCTATGCATGGTTGAAGGAAGGAAGACTTCTGGACCCAATTTAATTATTTGCATGTAGGAAGTACCATAATGTTGCTTGCTAAACTCTAAAGAATATGGTCAGCTATGCTTGCTATATCTACTATGTGAACAATTTCTTTGTGGCTCGGCTCTTGCATGCTAATGAAAAGTGGTAGTGAAATGTGTGATTGTGCAATATATATTTATAAGATCTAGACAAAATAGTACACATCGAACAAAAAGCTGTCAGTGACATGGAATAAACATCCAGCATGCATAGTTGACGGCTATTTGTGGAACCCAGACTAAAAACTCCCAAGGCCTCCGTGACCCAAGAGGGCCCTAAGGTCAGGTGAGGCAGCCCAGTCAACAGTGGCAGAACATGCATACGATGAACGAATACCACACCACCAAGTGGGAGGATGCAGAGGTGATGAACTATATATACTACCCACCAAGCACCCTTATTATTTTTGTCCCATACAATTGCCACTACTTAGCAAAACACAACTCACTCCTCGTTTATGTGTACAGGGTCTGCTATTTCAGTTTTGCATGTGTCAATACCACTGATGAAGGACCTGGATTGGACCAAAACGTCTGGAATCCCTTTGAACTTTACATGCAGCTGCCAGTGTGGCTTCCCTGATTGCTACATATAACTGTACTATTATAAATTATATCACACATCCTATTCACATGCTGCTGTCATGCATGAGTGTTGATCCCAGTTTCATTACATATTGCTCTGTCTTCACTTGTTCTTGTGCCTAATCCGGGTAATGCTATGTTGCACTTAAATTAACCACTGAGTTGATTTGCAAATCTACCGTATATGTCCGTATAGAAGCCGGGCTCAAATAGAAGCCGGGGCTCGAATAGAGGCCGGAGGTCAGGAGGACAAGTCTTTAATAGAGGCCGGGTCCCGAATAGAGGCCGGTCCCGAACAGGAGTTCGCCGTGAATCGATCGCGAACCGTGATCGATACGCCTCTCGATCGACACGTTTGTGTCCTAAGCTGGTTGGTAACTTGTCTTGAGGATGCGCTATTCAGCTGGATAGTGGAACTGCATAGTCCGAGTAATCGCGTGTCTAGCAAGTTGATTCGGCAGCAGGCCAGATCGTTATTTAGTGCAAAGGACTTTCATGTCAGTACAGGTTAGTCTTGTGCTAGCTGCCTCTCTTTTACGATAGAACTAGGCGCGTGCGAATCTCGACTAGCAGCCATCTGCTCGCGCGCGCGCGTAGACAACGGAAAAAAACACTGATTTTGTATTGGAAACAACGCTAGTAACATACAAAATTTCCATGTACTTTAATAGAAGCCGGGCTCGAATAGAAGCCGGGCTCGAATAGAGGCCGGGTCAAAATTGCCTGGAAAGAAATAGAGGCCCGGGCCTCTATTCGGACATATACGGTATTCTATATTAATAAAGAGGAGTTGAAAACGGTTGGCCGCGATATCCTCGCGTGCGCGCAACCAAATCGCCACGAAACCTTCACAGCGTATTGGAGCCCCTACCGTAGAGTGTCCTCGAGGGGGCGACGTGCGCAAATACGCTTCGGCCGAGGAGCGCGCGGCGAAAAACCAGAAAACGACCGTCCGCCATTTTGGTTTTACGGAGAAAGTATACGGAGTTCCGTGCACGGTTCGCACATTGTGTTATTGTGGAAGCGCCATCATAGAAATGCCATCGTGGGAACTAACATGAATTAATTATGCATGTGATAACAAAAGTTACATTCATGATGTTTCATGATGTACCCAATAGCATAATTCCAACCATGCAGTCTGCAGCTGAATAGGCTCAACAAACATGAATCTGTAGCTATATGAATCATGATTAGCACAAGCTGTGAAAATGTTGATAGGTTGTCATGATGTCGTCACATATTGTCAATGTTGTCATGATTAGCACAAGCTGTGAAAGGCGGTTCAATGCCCAAGAGGAGATGCTTGCGCTCTCTGGCACACAAAGGCATCATTGTGCACAAATAAGCTACAGAAAAAGGCATGTTCTGTGGTTTGCCCAAGCCAAACTACCAGACAGCTTGCTTCAGCTACATATTCCCGGGATGGTGTTATTTGTATATGGCCAAGAGCTATATAGCTAGCTACCAAATGCAAGAAGAACTGAGAATTTAGCTAACAACAGTGGTACCATCAAGGCTCTGTCGTTGAATCACAGTCGCCGGAGCGCCGTTGAAGGGCCGCTGTCGAAGGAGCGCTGTAGCAGTGAAGCCCGCCGAAGGCTAGTCTAGCTGCTAGACCCTACTTTGTCTTCGCGCGTGGGGGCGGAAGAAAAGTAGGGTCTAGCAGCTAGACTAGCCGAAGGCGGGCTTCACTGCTAGTCTATATTAATAAAGAGGAGTTGAAAACGGTTGGCCGCGATATCCTCGCGTGCGCGCAACCAAATCGCCACGAAACCTTCACAGTGCATTGGAGCCCCTATCGTAGAGTGTCCTCGAGGGGGCGACGTGCGCAAATACGCTTTGGCCGAGGAGCGCGCGGCGAAAAACCAAAAAACGACCGTCCGCCATTTTGGTTTTACGGAGAAAGTATACGGACTTCCGTGCACGGTACGCACATTGTTGTTGGTGAAGCGCCATCATATAAATGCCATCGTGGGAACTAACATGAAATATTTATGCATGTGATAACAAAAGTTACATTGATGACGTTTGATGATGTACCCAATAGCATAATTCCAACCATGCAGTCTGCAGCTGAATAGGCTCAACAAACATGAATCTGTAGCTATATGAATCATGATTAGCACAAGCTGTGAAAATGTTGATAGGTTGTTCATGATGTCATCACATGTTGTCAATGTTGTCATGATTAGCACAAGCTGTGAAAGGTGGTTCAATGCCCAAGAGGAGATGCTTGCGCTCTCTGGCACGCAAAGGCATGTAGACGGACCATTGTGCACAAATAAGCTGCAGAAAAATGGCATGTTCTGTGGTTTACCCAAGCCAAACTACCAGACAGCTTGCTTCGGCTACATAATCCCGGGATGGTGTTATTTATATATGGCCAAGAGGTATATAGCTAGCTACCAAATGCAAGAAGAACTAACAACAGTGGTACCATCAAGGCTCTGCCGTGGAGTCACAGTCGACGGAGCGCCGTTGAAGGGCTGCTGTCGAAGGAGCGCCATAGCAGTGAAGCCCGCCGAAGGCGGGCTTCACTGCTAGTATATTAATAAAGAGGAGTTGAAAACGGTTGGCCGCGATATCCTCGCGTGCGCGCAACCAAATCGCCACGAAACCTTCACAGCGCATTGGAGACCCTACCGTAGAGTGTCCTCGAGGGGGCGACGTGCGCAAATACGCTTCGGCCGAGGAGCGCGCGGCGAAAAACCAGAAAACGACCGTCCGCCATTTTGGTTTTACGGAGAAAGTATACGGACTTCCGTGCACGGTTCGCACATTGTTATTGTGGAAGCGCCATCATAGAAATGCCATCGTGGGAACTAACATGAAACATTTACGCATGTGATAACAAAAGTTACATTGATGACATTTGATGATGTACCCAATAGCATAATTCCAACCATGCAGTCTGCAGCTGAATAGGCTCAACAAACATGAATCTGTAGCTATATGAATCATGATTAGCACAAGCTGTGAAAATGCTGATAGGTTGTTCATGATTTTGTCACATGTTGTCAATGTTGTCATGATTAGCACAAGCTGTGAAAGGTGGTTCAATGCCCAAGAGGAGATGCTCACACTCTCTGGCACACAAAGGCACGTAGGGGGATCATTGTGCACAAACAAGCTACAGAAAAATGGCATGTGCTGTGGTTTACCCAAGCCAAACTACCAGGCAGCTTGCTTCGGCTACATATTCCTGGGATGGTGTTATTTGTATATGGCCAAGAGCTATATAGCTAGCTACCAAGTGCAAGAAGAACTGAGAATTTAGCTAACAACAGTGGCACCATCAAGGCTCTGTCGTTGAATCACAGTCGCTGGAGCGTCGTTGAAGAGCCGCTGTCGAAGGAGCGCCATAGCAGTGAAGCCCGCCAAAGGCGGGCTTCACTGCTAGTATATAATATTATGCATTGGCAGATGGAAGCATTTAGAATATAAGTTCATTCACATAGCTGTCAGGCTACAGAATGGCTGAAACAAGCTAAAGACTCGGGTCTATGCCTATGTCTCACAATGATTAGCGTCACGTTTAGCCACAGTGGAGATCGTTGCTACCTATATACATAATATTATATAAATAGTACCAATGATATTCATTACAAACAGGGGAGATTTCAAATTCAGAGGTGCTGGAGCACATAATGAATCTAAGAACGGAAAAACTCTTTCTGTTTTGCCTTCATATAGTGACATGCGAAGGAGTATACTGCAATTTAAATAGCCAGTTGAGCAACAATAAATGCACTTGCTCCAATGGATTCGATGCCACCATAGTGCTCCCATTATTATAGCCATGACTCTAGAAGCACAGACCTTTGGCTGCATGCGCTCTCCTCTGGTGACAAACTCTGCTGTGCCCCCTCCAGCCTCCGCAATGCCCCTTACCAGATGAGTAGATGCACCGGAACCAATTCCAAAGGAGAAGCACCTGCAGAAGTGGGGACATATAGTATATACATTCGTTATACACACACACATGCACACACACATACACACCCTGGCGCCACTGTCGGAAAAGTTTAGTAACAGCGAAAAATTAATACGAAAGCTATAAAGCTGCAAGGCAAACTGTATCTGCATACTTCAAAAATCCTTTGAGCATTTCCACTGCCCACAACCTTTGCACATTTTTGAATGTTGATGAGCACATTACCTGAGTGTCCATGCAGACCATTAAGAAAGACCTGGGCTGATACGTACGGAAAAATCAAACAACATGGGAGATGTACTTGGCGCACACAATGGTCTGAAACTATACATGCCATTGCTGTGCTATGCATTTTTCTTTATGACCTCCGATGATACATCTTCTTGATATGGGTGTATACTGAGCATATACAGTATACATTATACACCAGCATTCAATAAAATACTAAGTGAAAGCTGCAAAATCGGTAGTCTGTGAAGAGTTTAGTCCTGAAAAAGTTCATACGGTACTATACAATAATTATTGCATACATAGGAGAATCTTTCATCCACCAGTCGATATAATTATATATAATATATAGACTTACACACACATACCTTGCTTTGTTTGCATTCCTGCGAACAAGGTCAATCACTTCAACTGTATTGCTGACGCTTCCGTCCGTTAGGACAAACACCTGACGGGTAACGCGGGAATTCAGTGGCTGGCTGAAGATGTACTCCAGAGGTGCGTACAGGTGAGTGCCACCAAGGTCAGCTTTCAGCTCTTCCGTGTGAGCAATAGCCTTGTCCAGATTGGATTGGTTGTACGGCACACTCATGGGGAAGAGCTTCTCAAATCGACTGCCAAACCCGACAATGTTAAAAGAGCAAGCTTTTGGTAGGCTCTTTAGAAACAGCATGAGTGTCTCCGCTGCCTGTTTGATGTATTTTCCAGACATACTGCCACTACGATCTACCACAAATATGAAATCGCATGGAACTTGCTTCACCTTGCCTTTGAACTCAGGATAGAAGCACACCATCACAGCAGAATTGGACATGAATGTACTGGGTGAGCCTAGCAATATTAGAAAAAAAAACAGTACTATAATTAATTTTATGTAGTGACATCGTTTTGTTACATCTACCCTTTGGGATAGCTTGTTTTTGTGTGCTTTCAATTTGATTTTGGACTGCCAACAACAAGTACGTAGAATGAATGGGTACAAATGTACTTCATATTATTGCATCAAACGGACCTGCTATGCCTGGCTCCACCACCACCATCGGCTGATGAGGGTCTTTGGGCTTGATCAAGATCACAATGTCCTCGGTCACTGGGCCATCCTGGTCAAGCTGAACCTGCAGAAAACCACTGTCAGGAGGGGATGTTGTCCTGATCTTGTGGGAGGGGGAGGTCACATCTGCAATGCCTTCCACTCTAGCAATGTTCAACTCGAATGAATACACTGAGGGAGTCTCCGTGCGGCGGACCTGACCGGCGAGGGCTTCTACTCCTGTCATGGGTGCCAGAGGGTCCTCGCTTCCCAGCGGGGTGTAGCGAGGCTTCAACACAGTGGGGAGAGCGAAACGAACAGAGCCTTCCGCGTCAATCTCCAACTCACCCACCATGGTCAGGTGGATCTCTGCCTCTTTCCCTGGCGGAAGATTGCCCAGAGCGAGACTGAAGATGTCTCCCTTCTTCTCCTCGCCGATGGCTGCTGTCCTTCCGCTGGCTATGGCATCGTCGTACTCTGCTCTCGCTTCTTCCTTTCCTTTGATCTCGGCGTGGATTCTCCGTCCGTCGATCACCGCCTCCAGTCCAACCACGGCGTGCGAGTCGTCGACGGGAGTTCGGAACAGAACTTCCACAGGATCGAGACACGTGTTTTCGTACTTGAGGACTGATTGGACCCCCAAGAGGTAGCCCTGCACGAAGGAGCTCACCGAGACATTCTTCAGCGGTAATGATGCCGTCTGGTTAACGTTCTTGACCAGCAATTGCAAGCCGTACGCCTCAGCGGCCATTAGGACCACACTTGAACGCAAAGCTATAAGGCTAGCTAGACCTTTGAAACACATAGACTACATTGGCTGTTTATTATATTAGCATGCAAATGCAAGCTTACAACATGACACCAAAGATTCTTTTGATGACATCACTGTTGCACCTTATATGCATGGCACTATATTGGTGACTAGGAAGGAACTCTTACCCTGACTTAGTCTCGTGCACCTACTGACCCCTCGCACCTCTCCGCAGTGCACAACTAACCTGGCTCTGTTGGCCGGTCATTAATTCTTTTATTCGCCACACATCAACTCTTGAGTGTGTCACTTTGGGTGAATATACTAGCTACTACTATAATATACAATAATTTGGGTGCGTGCTGTTCTGGTACAAGGTATTGACAAGTAAGGTGCATGAAGGCAGGCTGCTAAGGAAGGTGGTGTCTCAAGCAGTGGAGTGTGAAAAGGGAAGCTGGATGAGAAGCATTGGCAGGTGTGTAGGTAAATTTAGGTAGCAGGACGTGAGTGGTGGTGTGATTAGGGAGTCATCAGAGGCAGACGTGAAAGGTATGTTGCTGAGTGTTCGTTGGAGGAATGTTAGGGATGAACGGAGGAAAGAGATGCACGAAAAGCCGAAGTTGTCAATGATGAAGCGGATAACGGAGTGTGAGGTCAGATCAAGTTGTGCATTTTGAAGTCAAAGTATGAAAGGAGGATGATGTTGAAGTTGAGAGGTGGAACGGCAGCATTTCAGATTGAGATGGGAAAGTGGCATGAATTGAAGAGGGAGGAGTGGGTTTGCAAGGAGTGAGACAGTGGGTAGGTTGAGGATGTGTGCCACTGTCTACTGCAGTGCTCTGCGTGGAATTCCCTCCGACAACCTCTTCTGGAAGCCATGAATGGTGTAGGGGAAGACTTCTCGACAAATGGCAATGCAGACAGAACAGCCCTTATACTATCACATGCATGTGGGAACTATCACATTTTATCTATCATTAACTCTATGTCGTCAGCTAGGTTCTAGTAATCAATCTGCATTGTTCATAGTTTTTTTACGTATGACTCAGTTTTATTCTTTCTTGTAATAGCTATGTACATGTGTGCAGTGCTACATAGGACCATGTGGCGTCCTAGTACCTACGGGTACAGTGCACTCAAATAAATGAATTTTAATTTTAATTTTAATTTATACTGGGGACCTGTAGCCTAGACTGCTTTCATCAGGAGGGAATGACCCCCCTCCCCCTCCCCTGGAATACTATACTTATATCAAACTATATCGAAATACCAGCCACCTCTAGTAGTCGACGTCCTTAATACCCAAAAGTCGTCTTTTGATATCCCTAGTCTAACCATTGTTTTAACCATTCGGTATGGTGTAAATACCGAAAATACTATACCGAACTATTACCGACCAATTAACTATTACCGAGCTACTCCCTGTGTACAATTGAGGCCAGCTTTGTACCGGAGCACGGAGACTTTGTTCGGCACCCTGTTCAACTTCTGTGGTCCTTCTGTGGTGCTCACTCTGACTAGCAACTTGTGGAGAAGGAGACTGCCTATGACTATTCGCATAAGATTTCTCCATTTTATAGGCTTTGATTTCAAACTCATGACACTGAGTTGAGCCACACTCCACAAGGATCACCATCTCCGTGTAGATATAGCTACCAATGGAATATTACGGTATACATACAGCGTACCCATTTTCACTGAGCTGAGGCTTTACAAATTATATATAACTGGCTTTCACAATATCTATCTGTCCACCAGATATGCATTATCACCAATTCCAGCATATCCTATATATAATGGAGCTAAGCCCGAGAATCCGTGTTCCGTATTCTTAGGAGCGTTTAGCGGTTTGCTACACGAAAACGACGACCTTCTGTATGCAGCACTTCGGCCTACCTCCATTCGACTCAGCCGTGATGCGAAAACAGCCACACCCGGCGCCGGTGCTGAGAAAATCGGGGTAGAACCGTTGCGGCCGCCATGTTTTCCGGATAACTACGCCATCTTTGTCGGAGGTTGCCGAGGGCAGCGCGAGGTGGCGCGAAGTGACAAAATGCAAAGGCGCGCGGACGCCAGCAGTCAACTATGCCCAAGAGACAGGGACCGCGCAACTCACAGGCAAAGCCCGCGAAACGCCCTTGCTTCTGGATGACTTTGCGATCTTCCACTACGGGCCGGTCTCCAAGTTCGCCTACAGCGGAGTCTTCCACTACGGGCCGGTCTCCAAGTTCGCCTACAGCGGATGAGCCTGGACGTTCAAAGGATCATCTAGACAGCTGTCAGCAGCAATTGACACGCGCTCAAGACAAGACAGTACAGCAGAACTCTTCAGGCAAGCCTCACTTTTGGTCATAGATGAAGTAACAATGGGCCATCGCCACATCTACGAAGCCATTGACAGAACTCTGCGTGACATCCGGGAGAATGACAGCATGTTTGGTCAATTGACCGTCGTATTTGCAGGAGACTGGCGACAGATTCTCCCTGTCGTGCACCATGGCTCAAGGGCAGACATTGTGGATGCATGTCTCAAGAAGTCATACATTTGGCAACATGTACGACCACTGGAAATGAATACTAATGTCAGGGCAGAGAAAGCAGGCAAAAGTACTCAGGCTTTTGCACAATTCCTATTGAGCGATGGAGATGGCAAGCTTCCGATCAATCATGATGTGGGACCTATGAAAGTTGCCTTGCCAGTACATTTGCTCCTTAAGTCCAACAGTCTCAATGATTTGTGTCACTTTGTGTTTGAGCAGCTGGAGAAAAACTATGACACTGCAAGTTGGCTTTGCTCCAGGGCCATTCTCTGTCCCAGGAAAGCTGATGTTGATGAGGTCAACAACTTAATGATAGAGCGCTTTCCCGGTGAAGCCACAGAATACAAGAGTTCTGATTCTGTTACAGACAATGAGCACCAGTATCCCATTGAATTTCTTAACAGTTTAACTCCAAGTGTCCTTCCACCTCATCGGCTTCTCTTGAAGAAGCACGCCAGTGTTATGCTGCTGCGAAATTTAGACCCCTACAATGGCCATGTCAATGGTGCCCGATATGCCATCAGGGCATTACACAGGCATGTCATTGTAGCTGTTGTGGCTACTGGAACACATGCAGGGAAAGAGATCTACCTCCCATGAATCCCCTTTGTGCCAACAGTCAGCCACTATCCATTCCAGATGAAGGGGAAACAGTTTCCTGTGCGTGCAGCATTTGGAGTAACTTGCAACAAAAGTCAAGGCCAGACCTTTCATACAGTTGGTATTTACTTGCACAGGCCTCTATTTTCGCATGGCCAACTTTATGTTGCACTCAGTCGAAAAGGTGCACCACACCGTCTTAAAGTTCTAAATAGAAAACAAACCCGTGACCATGGCATGCATTACACGGACAATGTAGTTTACCCTGAAAGTTTACGACAACCATTACAGTGCATGTCTTTTTTATCCTATTTTGGACTTGCAGGGTTATGTTGTTCATTTGCCCTGTTTCAATAGTTCACTCCGTGTCAGTCTGCATGAAACACAGAAACTGGCTTTTGACCTACTAACAACGTCAGATAAGCCACAGATGATGTACTGGGACCCACACAGCCGTTGTCAATGTTCTGGCCAAGCAGTCATCGTCGATGCGCTGGCGTCGACACGCTGTCGCTGGGCAGCCTTCGCCGGCGCGCCATAGCAGGGAAGCCCGCCGAGGGCGGGCTTTCCTGCTAGTAATTATAATACACATAATCTATACACACTACATCCGTCTCCAATGTGCCTGTATTGTAATTAACTTCAGCATGCTTGTGACTGCATTCAACTGGGGGGATGATCTCATACAGGTTCATTGCTGTGTGACAATGATGAACTGGCAAGGTATTGAGCTTATAGCACAGCATTAACTTCAATTGGGTACAGAACGTTTCGGTCCGTGGACCTTCTTCAGCTGTAATACAGAAACTGGTAAAGTGCGACTCATTAAATAAGGGTGGGTGTGTCAATGAGTGTCATAAAAATGGCGGGAAATTATGTAATGAGCTAGGGTGATGTAATTGGGCATCTACTTATAGTTGGGTGAATGAAGTTGAATAATTGCAAAGAATGAAGTGGAGTGTTCTGTATTACAGCTGAAGAAGGTCCACGGACCGAAACGTTCTGTACCCAATTGAAGTTAATGCTGTGCTATAAGCTCAATACCTTGCCAGTTCAACTGGGGGGATGTATATACTTGCAGTCGCCATAACTATATATAACGGTATGGCAGAGGAGAGAAAGGAGATGGAGAGGTTGGTGAATGAGATTGTGGAGGGGTGGCAAGAGATGGAGGGCAAAGACAAGGTGGTATGTGTGGTAGATAAGGCATGTGAGAATGAAAGGGTACGAAAGGAAGTGGAGAGGTTGTATAGAAACGATTGAATTGGAAGGAAGTCCCTATTGACTTCTCTTGTTTTGATCATGGTGCTTTTTATATGGGGTGAACACCCTGGTGTTTATATTATTGTATATATATGAACACGATGTACACTTAAAATATGAAATATTATGAATTTTGAATTATATAAATACTAGCATAGAAGCCCGCCTTTGGTGGGCTTCTCTGCTACGCGTGCAGTCGACGGCGTTTCGGCAAAAGCGCTCTGACACCAGTGTTTTATTGAAAGCACTTCTAATTTCAGCTATGTTGATGAGAGAGAGTTGGGCAACTGAAGTAAGGTCATGCCCATGGCCACAATGTGACAGTGCTTCAAGGTAATACATGCAAAGCATGCATGCATTTAATGATTGAACTTGTAAGGCATGCCTGCATGTACATGAACTTGTCTATGCATGTCAGATGCATAATTACATTTACAGTGCTCATACAATTGGAGAATGTAATGATTGCATGCATGCAGTAAGTCTTTAATGTAGTGCCTCAGGATGAACAACATTATTGGTACACAGTACATAGTGAAAAATTAGCAGTAGCATTTTCGTTCAAGATGTGAAGGTTCCCTTAGCGACGAATTATCAATGTGGCGTGCGGTCGACGCCGTTTTGGCGAAGCACCCTGTGTTAGGTATCTAGGCAAGAGCCGGAAGTGGAAGGGAGAAAGTAAAGATGGCGGTTGCCTGCAAAGGAAAACCCGGAAATGTCACGATATCTTCCCGAGAGCACTAAGATGGGCGATTTCAACCCCGGGAGGACACTCTCCGGATCGTTCTTTGTAATTCCTAAGCGTTTGGCTTCAATCTGTTCTGTAGTTTTGCCGTTTATACCGCGAACAAACAAACAAACAAACAAACACTCTCAATTATATATATAATTTTATATATAGCTAGAAGATAACTGAACAACTTGTATACAGTGGATCAAGTGTGCATGCGTGCAATAGCTAGCAAGTGCATGTGTGTGCTGTTAGGAGTGGGATATCTCTCAGGCCATTTCCGAACAGCACTTCTCATATGGAAAGAATGAAGACGTACGTATACATATGGCCTCTTACCCTTAATTACCTGCACGCACGCACGCTCATGGTACTGCACTAAAGTTTGAGTATATGTTAAACTGATGCAGACTTACAAACCCCTCTCACTGACGTCTCTATGGCAACAAAACTTGAATCTATATACAAACAGTAGGTCAATAATGCGAAGAAGCCAGTCAGTGGAGCGGGACCACTGCTCACACAGTGAGTGATTGATCTCAATTGTGATGTTCCCCAGCCAACAGGATTGACAATGACAGCTTATCAGGTGTGTTCTAATGCAATTGTATGCAAATAAATGCTAAATAAATAACCTGGAACAAACTTGTGAAGAAAATGCAAGAACACTATTGTGTTGTGCAACAAACAATACACGCGTGACATCACACAGATGTTTTAGGTCCGAAACGGCTTTGAGCTGGGGCAGAGACACTTTGCTCAGCATCCTGTTGAAGGTTGTTATGCACTTCTGTGGTCATGGCACTTCTGCCATGCCCACTTTGACTAGCAACTGGTGGAGAAGGAGACTGCCTACGTCTATTGACATAGTAAGATTCTTCAATTTGGTAGGCTTTGGTATCAAACTCACACTGAGTTGAGCCACACTCCACAAGGACATTCTTGCGTTGTACTGGCTTCATGACACCGTGGGCAAATTTGCCTTTGAAGATTCGCAAACTCTTTTGGCTCAGCCCGATCTCCACCTCCCACACTGCCATACATCAGGTATGCAATCTCTCTTGTTTCGCTACTAGAATCATTGCTGGCATTGCTGTCTTCTTGTTTTCCAGTCATTGAAGCCCTACAAGTACATGCACAAATACAATTATGTTACAGTGTATACGGGATATAAAAAAAACTTTTTCGGTATTAATCAGTATGTGCTGCAGCTGTAGATAGTGTCTTCTTGAATTTAGCCTTGTAAGTCTGCAACAACACACACATATTAGGCCCAGCAAGAATTAAGCTGTCTCATAGCTACATTATACGTACGTAGGTAGCCACACGGCACTTGAAGCATTTACAAGTTCTTCACCTTTGCTCCTTCTGGAAGTGCCAGGGATCACCTTTGGAATGGCCATGTTTTGTTGTGGTACAGCTCCTAAGTGCCCACTGACATCCCGTCGGCGCAGCGGCGAAGGTTTCTTTATGTATCAGTACGCGAATATGTATTTGACAATGAAATATCCGAAGGTAAGCAACATATTTACACGTTCTTCTGGAAAATAGACTACCTATTGCCATTTATCTACAATACCATAAATCATATACTATGTACGGAAACATAATATTATATATAAATACAGCATAACTTCCGAATCGTATCAATTCATAGTATGGATGTCTCAGTACGGTACCCATTGCCATGGGCATCAGGTGATCGCGCAATGTTTCTATATACGTATAATGCATAAACACGTCTGTGATGCGTACTCACCTTGCAGCCCATGGTAACCCATGCTACCCGATACGTATACACTAACACTGTATTCACAGGGGTTCATTTCTGCACATTTCGTGACTACATACTTATTATAGTTATTGGCAAAAAAGTATTGCAAATTTTACTACACTATACACTGTTTCGGGTGGAACGTCAAGATGCCATCACAATAAGTATTTTTACCTGGTTGAGTTTGAAATCTTTAAAGTTCCTATGCAATTGAAACTACGGGTCTACAAGCATTGCTTGTGCAATTGTTGAGCCACCAGTTTTAATGAAAACCGACATTTCATTCCGGTTTTACGCTTTAGAGAGAACCTGACATGTCATATTCCTTAATGTCCATTAGTTATCCATTAAACTATCCATGGCCATGTTTATTGGGGTCTAATTTACACAGACACTCAATGCCAGACACCTACCCAGCATATGTTACTCCAGGCACACACTTACGTACCATGCAGGTTCAAATTCATTAAACTTCACAGGTTCATTTTCCACTTGGCATGGCCTCACAGTGACCAGGTAGCAGACGTCGTCAACGAGCTTGTGCTCAATCAGCATGTTCAGAAGCCAGTGGACAGTGATGACGTGCTGTGACTCCGCCTCTGGAATGGGTCCAACTAGGACAACGTTGACTCTTTCATTTTTAGGAACATCCCCACGACGCAGGAGTGTTCGAACATCATCAGCTTCTAGCTGCTCAATGTTAAAGAATTGCTTAGCAATTTCATCCCTTAGCTACAGAAAGCAAGCAAGACAAACCACAATTAATATACTTATTCTTTAATGCAAGAGTCCGCTGCTGTGCTAGACCTACAGATTACTTGTGATCCTCATTGACCATTCCAACTACATCAACGTACAACCAAACTGACATGATGATGATACGTAGGCTTTATCTGCAAATCCTCGCCCTGTTATTAAGCTACAAGGACGAGGTGCAGGTCGTGAGCAGTGAGTTGTGACATACCATATTAATGTCCTCCTTCTCCTTGGAGAAAATGGTGGACAGGTTCTGAAGGATTCAATCTCTGAAAGGAAGCTGCTCTTCTCAAATGAATGGTCCTCGTTGAGATAGTGAGGGTCAAAGTTCACCGACACCACCTGTGTTGTGTGTGTGTGTGTGTGTGTGTGTGTGTGTGTGTGTGTGTGTGTGTGTGTGTGTGTGTGTGTGTGTGTGTGTGTGTGTGTGTGTGTGCGTGTAAAAGTACAGAGAGGAATAGATGAGACTAGTTGTGTTACACAATCTCTGATTTTGGCACATTAAGACTGCATGGACAATAGCAGGGCTAGGCGACAGTGGCCGAAGGTACGTAGAAGTAATACCTAGGCAGGCCATCAAACATAACTAAAATGTGTACTGTCACTCTCTGAGTCTAGATCATTTGTAAACTGTTACGTAGAAAATACTAGCAATGAATGGAAACTATGTTTTAAAGAAAGACGTGGTTAACAGTAGCAGCAAAAGTACACAGTAAAGCAAATACATACAAATACACTGCAAATACACTGTCAATTTCTGTATCCTTGGTAGTCCCTCACATAATTATGCTTGTACATACAATGTATTAACACACCGCGTGTTTGTGCATGTACACACACACACACACACGCACGCACGCACGCACGCACGCACGCACGCACGCACGCACGCACGCACGCACGCACGCACGCACGCACGCACACACAACCAAGCCCCACCTGCTCACAGTCATACATGGTAGCAATCAGCATCTTGAACCCAGAAGAGCCAAACGAAATATCAACAGCATTGATGTATTCCAGGTTCATGATGGGGTTGGTAAGGAAGTTGCAGAGGACACTCTCCAAGGTGTTTCCAAGGTCCTGTTGCAAAACATGCCAATAAAGTCAGAATGGGAATGAAGGCACTGGTGGACTGTATATAAGAAATAGTCTACAACTGCAAACAGCCTTGGTGAATACTCAAAAATCACACAAATATCTGCAACTCCAAATATATATAGCATTACATAACATATTACATCATATAGCCAGTAACTATGGCATTCATATTTACTTAAAATTGGGCTTGTTTTAACATTAGCGAAAATCAAATTTATTGGCATTGCAGCTTAAGTCAACAATGGCCGTGTTCGCTGTCACTCAGTCAGGCCATTAGAGTATACCCGAACTTCCCCTGCATGCAGTGATGAGAAAGGCAGGCTGCACCTGACCTCTGCCCCTCCCCCTCAACCCCTGCCTAAAGAAATTTCTAAATACAGCACTGCTTGTCACAATAGCTCAAGTCTGCAGTGCTACATGCAGCACGACACAAATGCAAGCTCACAAGACATATGTACGTACTTGTTTTTCTTGTGCTCTTTTTGCATCGCGTTTACAATTGCAGCGCTCTGGTTCTTTTTGTCTAATCCTTTCGTTCTCAACTTCATCTAAAAGAGCTTTGCCTGCATATTAAGAAGAATTAGACAGGTAAATAAAGCACATTCTTGTGGCACTTATCACGCTTATACACACACATACAGAAACTGTATGTATGCACATACCAACTACACAACACAATTTACAAACTCACACATGTCTTCGTCCCCTACTCTGCGCAAGAAACTCAGTTGTTCCTGTAGTCTCTGCTCCTGCTCTTTGATCAGTTGAGCAATCAGAACTTCCCTCAGAACTTGAGCACGGCCTACATCATCACGATACAGTCTCAGAAAGAGAAAGTCCAAGTTGCTGAGAATGCGATACCTTTTGAAGTATTTGGAAAACCAGCGCTTCTTCAGTGACTTGGGGCGGTAGTACGAGGGCTGGATGCCGGACTGGAGGGCAAACCGGGCAACATAGCTCCAGTTCAGTTTGGTCTGGTGGTTGAGACCACACCAGACTAGCCCACACATTGATGCCACCACGGTGCCAACCAGAAGCACAAAGTTGGCCCACCACACTGGAAAGAGCACGTTCAGGCTCGACAGGACACAAACTATCTGTTCGTCCAAGGGCCAGCTGCCATTAATGAGATGCAAGGAGTCATCGTCAGGGCAGTCAAAGGCAGGATCGTACTCGTTAAACAGAGTAGCACAAATTATAATGAACACAACAGCCACGAGCAACTGGGCAGCCAGTTTGGCAACGTACGTCACAGAGATGATGCGGGTTGAGCCAAAAGTCTCCATGAGTGCACGGACAGTGACAAAGTTCTTAGAACGAAACTCTCCCGTTTTGCTGTCTCTGTGCCGATCAAGAGAGAAAGCCAGAGCAGAGAAATAGCGGAGCTTGCCAAAGTAAACAGAGGACCACAGGAAGTGAGGGCCGTACACGAGGAGGGCCTGTGCCACCAGCAGGAACAAGAAGTAATCGGTGCGGTGGGTGGAGTGAGTGCAGTAAGCGTTGATGAAGGCCCCCTGGTCCCGCGTGTAGTTTTCGGGCGTGAGGCACTGCACGGCCTCTCCCCTGATGGAGGAGAGTACTTCCAACAACGTGAGCACCAACATGCCAGAGGCGAGCAGCTTGACAGCCTGGTCCCAGAAGAAGTCCTTGGACTGACTAGCCTCATCACTTTCTCTCAAACTGAGAAGCGCTGCGACAGCAGGGAGGCCAACATCCGCACTCTTTGCATTCTTGGCACGTTCTTCTTCTCCAGGGCCAAAGTCAGATTCTTCGTCTTCGTCACGATTACCTACTTTTGGAGTCTTTCCGACAACCGCCATTTTATTCGCCAGCAGATGGAAGGAGGCGACTACAGGGTCAAGGTACGAGGCTAGGGATTTCCCCTCATTCCACTCGTGCCATACGAAGATTCAACTGATCCTCCGAAGTCCAGCGTGGACTAGGGTCCCGGATGGCTGCCGCTGAGGCTTATGGTTTGCTGGTCAAGGACAAGACGGAATCATTGCCGCTGAAAAATGTCTCGGTGAGCTCCATTGTGCAGGGCTATCTGCTGGGGATCCAGTCAGTCCTCAAGTACGAAAACGTCGCGTGTCCCGATCCTGTGGAAGTTCTGTTCCGCACTCCCGTCGACGACTCGCACGCCGTGGTGGGACTGGAGGCGGTGATCGACGGACGGAGAATCCACGCCGAGATCAAAGGAAAGGAAGAAGCGAGAGCGGAGTACGACGATGCCATAGCCAGTGGGCGGACGGCAGCCATCGGCGAGGAGAAGAAGGGAGACATCTTCAGTCTCGCTCTGGGCAATCTGCCGCCAGGGAAAGAGGCAGAAATCCACCTGACCATGGTGGGTGAGTAGGAGATTGACGCGGAAGGCTCTGTTCGTTTCGCTCTCCCCACTGTGTTGAAGCCTCGCTATACCCCGTTGGGAAGCGAGGACCCTCTGGCACCCGTGACAGGAGCAGAAGCCCTCGCCGGTCAGGTCCGCCGCACGGAGACTCCTTCAGTGTATTCATTCGAGTTGAACATTGCTGGAGTGGAAGGCATTGCAGATGTGACCTCCCCCTCACACAAGATCAGGACAACATCCCCTCCTGACAGTGGTTTTCTGAAGGTGCAGCTTGACCAGGATGGCCCAGTGACCGAGGACATTGTGATCTTGATCAAGCCCAAAAACCCTCATCAGCCGATGGTGGTGGTGGAGCCAGGTACAGCAGGTCAGTATTCCAAAGACGAAGTTATACAGCTGTCTATACGTACCTGACAATAGTAAGAAGTACTTAAAGTAAGTAGACCTGACTGTTGAAATTTGATGCAATACTAAGAAAAACATTTTTATATCCAATTGTCAAACTACGCATACGTACCTGTGGTTGGCACTACAAAATCAAATTGCAAGCATGCACACAAAACAGGCTAGCCCAAAGGGTTGTCGCTAGGTACTGCTTCTGTTTCCAATTACTTTTGCTAGGCTCCCCCAGTGCATTTATGTCCAATCCTGCTGTGATGGTTAGCTTCTTCCCCGAGTTCAAAGGCAACATGAAGCAGGTTCCTTGTGAATTCATATTTGTGGTGGATCGTAGTGGCAGTATGTCTGGAAAATACATCAAAGAGGCAGCGGAGACACTCATGCTGTTTCTAAAGAGCCTACCAGAAGCTTGCTCTTTCAACATTGTTGGGTTTGGCAGTCGATTCAAGAAGCTCTTCCCAGAGAGCGTCCCGTACAACCAATCCAATCTGGACAAGGCTATTACTCACACAGAAGAGCTGAAAGCCGACCTTGGTGGCACTCGCCTGTACTCACCCCTGGAGTACATCTTCAGCCAGCCACTGAAAACCCACCTTACCCGCCAGGTGTTTATCCTGACAGACGGAAGCGTCAGCAACACAGCTCAAGTGATTGAACTTGTTCGCAAGAATGCTAGCAAAGCAAGGTGTGTATGCATGTATGCTTGGTGGATGAAAGATTTTCCATTGTATATTGGACATTTGACTGTATTGTATGTATCCCTGCTCTTGTGACAGTTTGCTTTGAAGGTACTTTACAGCATGCCACCCTTGCACGTGTTTGTGTGTGTGTGCATGCACTCTCCACTTCTGCAGGTGCTTCTCCTTTGGCATTGGTTCCGGTGCATCAACTCATCTGGTAAGGGGCATTGCGGAGGCCGGCAGGGGCAGCGCAGAGTTTGTCACCAGAGGAGAGCGCATGCAGCCAAAGGTCTGTACTTATAGGGGCATAAGAGAGATAATGAGAGTATCAAAAGTTGTACAGAGACACTATCTGTGGGAGCAGTGTAGGGCAAATGTTTGCTGCAACCCTGGGTCTGTACTTTGTTTCACCTATAGTAACAATAATTATGTAGAACATTCCACTCAACCCTATATTGTGCAACATCTACTAATGACAGCGCGTGGGTATGGCAATATAGTTATAATGAATGCATTGCCACACATTCAACCACCCACTGCCACATACCTTGCATGTCATGTAATCAGTGTCCATGTTGCATGCATTAGCCACATATCCCCACTCCCCCACCCCCTCACACACACTGCAGGTGATTCGCTCCCTGAAGCATGCCATGCAACCAGCAGTGACAGGCGCACATGTCACTTTTGACCTTCCTCTTGGGTACTGTGCCAGAGTTGCCCCCACCGTGGTCCCTCCCATCTTCATTGGTGAGCGCACCATTGTGTATGCCCTCTTGGAGAGCAACAGTGAGGCAGAACCTAGTGGGGGTAAGGCCACAGTGACCCTCCAAGGCCATCTCCTGGGAGAGACGGTCAAGCACACTCTTGAGGTGGAACTGCAACCTCTTGCTGAAAGTGAAGGTTTCCCCCTCAGTGTTCCTACCATCCACCATCTCACTGGCAAAGTACTCATCAGAGATCTGCTTCTGAAGGAGGAGCCTGGTGAGATGGCTGTGCAGGAGGAGGTGGTAAAGCTTAGCTGTGAGTGTGGCGTGATCTCCAAACACACCGCCTTCATTGCTATTGATGAAGAGCAGAAGGAACCAGTCAAGGGGAGCCTGCAGACATGGGACGTGGTGGCCAGCCGCCCAGCTGTGGAAGGAGCCCCTTTTAGTCAATCTATGCCAATGAATGCAAGGCACATTGGTAGTTTAGCCGCCTCTGAGCCTTGTAGCAGTTCGGGCTACATGCAGTGTTCTTTGGATGATCAAGGTATGTAGTGCATCCTCCCTCCTCCTCAGTGAGTATAATGCTACACACGTACACACTGTGCTGTTGTATGTGTTAGTGGAGCTAGTGAATGACCCCGACCCCTTGTGGAGTTGACAAGATTAACTTCTTGCAAGACACTATAATTTTATACATATTATATAGGGCAAGTCATTACTCCTTGCCTTCATGGTTCTTTCTTGCTAGTACCTATCTTTCTCGCTGAACTTTATACATAGGGTCCACTGCTGCTCAGTCTAGAGTGAGCTGTCACCCTGCACCTCGTGCACGTGGCAAGTCCCAGCTGGAGTTGGAGAATTTTATATCTGATGTTGGTATACCTAGTGCATCTTTCCGCCTCAGTGAGTGAATATGCACACTGTGCACACTGCATGTGTTTGTGTGGCTGTTAATTAACGTTGTGCCCTTGTTCATTCATCAACGTTCTTTGAGACACTAGTGCAAGTGATGAGTGCCTGCCTTCATATGGTGCTTGCTTGCCAGTGGCCTATATATCTTGTTCACTGTAGGGTCCACTGATGTTCCCTCTAGTCATCGTTCCAGTGGCTGCATGTCTTCCCGACCTGCAGCCCCACGTACCAGAACCCAAACAACAAGGGCTCGCAGTCTCCAGCGCCGTGATGAACCAGTCCCCACCAAGTCCCTGCCCAAACCCACTAGGCCAGTCCTCACCCGCATCATCAGCCTTCAACTTGCATCTGGGGCTTGGACCCTGTCTGCTGAGCTTGCCAGCCTGCTGGGCCACAGCATGCAGCAGCTCAAGACTGCCTGCCCAGCTAGTCCGTGTGAGGGGGATGTTGAGCTTGTGTGGGCCACTGCGCTGGCGCTCTGCTACTTGGAGAAGAGGCAAGCAGAGAGGAAGGATGAGTGGGAACTTCTGGCCGTGAAGGCCAGTGAGTGGCTGGCCCAGCATGTTCCAGAGGGGCACACATCCGAGATCTTTCAGGAGAAGGCTGATAAGACAGTGGCTTGACCGGCTGTTTAATTTTGTCTGACATTTAGCAGTGCTCTCCATATACGTATTATACACTCACAAACCTGGCCGCAGCTGTAGAGTGTTGCACTATTACATGAGATGGCAATAATCATTATAATATAGCGCTCAGACATTTAGAATTAAGAATGGCTGCATTAAATGTGTTATTATAAATTGTTTATATTATATTGAACTATTTCCTGCACTTTTGAATGAGCATGTGCACTTTGCGATGGGGAGCAGTTATCAATTAGAAACTGCTATTACTTACAACTATAAGAAATAAATAGAGTATTAATTTAAATCTCTATTATACAGGCACAGTTCAACTGTGTACAGTGTGTCTTAAGCTTACATAGCATCAGGGATCGATGGCAACTTAGAATTAAACTTTGAATGAATTTTATATAATATTAATTAATTATAGTTATAATTCATTATATATAATACTAGCATTACTGCTGTTTTGTTTCTAGTGTGTACAAGCAGGATGACCTCCAATGTTGACGAGGAGCTGGAGCCAGTCAAGGGGCTACCTGCAGTGTTCTTTGGATGATCAAGGTGCAGACATGGGACGTGGTGGCCAGCTGCCAGCTGTGGAAGGAGTCCTTAGTACTGGAAGCCTATGAAGGTCAATCAATATCTATAACTCCCTGACTGTGCACGGCCGGTGCACGTTGTGCTGCTAGCCATTCCACCGAAGCAGTGCGTTATAAAACAAACAATGCGTTATACACTTCTAAATAAGGCAACTGTGCGTTATCCAAAAATAACGCACAGTTGCTGCCTTTGATCTAACAACCCAAGCTGCAACAAGCAATATTCAATATAATATAGCGCTCAGACATTTAGAATTACTCCATTGATTACTTAGCTCATCTATCCTTAGCTACTACATATGCTTGTCGCGTACCCAGCTCACCTCCCCAAAATGTCTGTCACTGTTCGGAACGGTGGCAGACATTTTGAGGAAGAGGACTGGGTATATACAAGACCACGTACGTATAAGTAAGCAAGCACCATACACAGTGCATGATCTGCAAGAAATACGCCATGGACACACATTTGCATCCGCATTGATAGATTAGATTGTGTAAGCCTAGTACGTACATAGTCAGGTATCCAGCCCACCTCCCCAAAATGTCTGTCACTGTTTGAAACAGCGGCAATCGTTTCAAGTAAGAGGGCTGGGTATATACAAGACCACGTACGTATAAGTAAGCAAGCACCATACACAGTGCATGATCTGCAAAACATACGCCATGGACACACATTTGCATCCGCATTGATAGATTAGATTGTGTAAGCCTAGTACGTACATACGCTAGTCTAGTATCCAGCCCACCTCCCCAAAATGTCTGTCACTGTTCGAAACAGTGGCAATCGTTTCAAGTAAGAGGGCTGGGTATATACAAGACTACAAGTAAGCACGCACTGCATGCATTAAATCTGCTTGTCGCATGCATGCATGCACACACCACCTACTCATGTACTAGCAGTCCAACTGTACCCAGAGCCAAAGAGCTGATATATTGTACTACAGATACATACCAGATGGCCATGTGATGCATTTAAAAAGGGTTATGTATGTCGGTTGACTAGTAGCATCATGTATAAATGATGATGATGTCTAATAAGGAAATGCCTGAATGGATGGCGATGATATTAGTTACGCACGTATTTACTATGAAGAGAATTATTCCTTACAATCCTATCAGCATCAGCTAGGCCTCGGCTGTGGCCACTTCCTTTGGCGCATCCTCTGTCTCTCCTTCCACCTTCTTGCTAGTGGGTGGGGCTTCTTCACTCTTCTCAGCATCATCACCAGCAGCATCATCCGGCCCATTGGTGTCGTCCTCTTTGCTCTTCTTCGGAGACCCAGCCTCTTCCTGCGTCTCCTCCTCCTGCTCCTTGCTGCGGGAACGCTTGTCTCCCAACTGAGGGTCTCCATTCTCTGCCTCGCCGGTCTCTTCCATCAGTGGAGCCTGTTTATCGCCCTCTCCAGCTGGCTCATCAGCCTCAGGAGTGGTCGTCTGAGGGACCTCCTCTTGCTGCTCAGCAGTCTCACCCTTGTCCGACATTTCCTGTACCAAAAGTAGTGGAACAACATACGTGTGCTGCCACTATTGCAATATGCAATACCCACACAAGTGTACGAGTAAAATGAACTTAACAAAAATAATGGAGGTTTAGAAATTTCCGATAAAGTAATTCAAACATTAAACAGTGGTGTCAACGTAACAGTACTCAAGACACTTTTCACTTGATACAGAAATGGTGTCACACTCGTGCAATGACAAAAAGGCTTGCAAAGCAAACTAGCCAGTGTGACCATTGTGTAATTGCTACCAATAAAACTGTTAATCAGACATTGTACCTTATAGTGTGAAGACAGAGCACCCATTGTTATTGGGTAAGTTTCTACATATCACAACTGCAATGTCTGAATACATTGTGTAGGATTCAGTTTGTGGGTTAATGAATGCAAGGGATTTACGGTGGTGCCCATGTGCATTTGAGCCTATAATTTAACTTCCTACAGCACGCATCAAGAGATCTCAATGTGCACATCCAATTTCCTTTCTGGTACCCTGCACATAAGAATAAGTATTTCTACCAGATTGGTTCTGCATATTCAAGATTCTCTCAAGTCTCTTCCATTCTTTCTCTTATTCTTAATGTTATATATACTACGATGCGCAGCTTGCTAGACTTACTCAGGTCCGCTATGCCACATAAACGTTCTGTTAGCTACACTATGGCTTAACAAACACTGATAAAGTTGCGGAGTCACAGACACAGTAAACACACATACTGCTCAATTGTCTTAAAAAAAGAATTGAAACAACAAAAAGGAAATGTCAACTTTGTATCTGGTTATATCTAACTATATGTATATATATAATTACAAGCAATGAATTAGCTTGTGTAGTGACTTGTGCCTCTACCAGACACAACCGCCGCCATTGAGGAAAAAGTGACATTATGAAGAACACATGTTGTATATAGCACTACACAGTAGAGGCAGAAGCCCAATGACTCAAGGATGTATACATAGCTAGGTGGATGAAATCCTACAAAGTCCATCCTTTCCCAGCCCAGATATGCTAATTCCTGTGCTCATCACATGCCTGTGGCTACTGGGAAAATCCAGTATGAAACAGGAGAGATCTGGCCTCACCCATTCCAACACAGAGCCTGAGATGCCACAAGCAGCGTGGTTATCCAAGGAGGATGTAGTTACATGTAGTTGGGTGCACTTCTAAGGCATTCACCTGTGGAACAAGCACAGTCTGCCCCAGATGTGTAGTGTGTTGTGTGTGTGTGTTTGCCCAGCTATCTGCATGCACAGAGGAAGGTTACATGTAGGTCAGACATTATGGCTGCCCAGGCTGCTGCACATGTTGTGAAAATTGACTTGTGAGAACTATATAGACCATAGTCTGAACTTAGGAGACCACAGTTTGCATAATACATGAGTCTGACCACAATGTTAGGGTTGACAATGAATGCCATTAATCTGGTCATTGGTTGGTCCAGGTTGGTCAATATTTTTCACATTACACAAACTGTAAAGTATAAACTTGTTGATTGTCATCACAAGGATTCACCCCAGCAGTGCACTTACATACAACACAAAACAGAAAACATTGCTACATATATTGCTTCATCAACTGTGCATCTGAACCATGTATCAACTGACATTTGTCAGCAGACATGACAACCGGATCTTGCCACACCAACATGGCTGTACCAATGACACCATTACAATTACCAGTGACAGGCATTATATCTAATCCACAGACTGACTTGTCTGAACTCCGGAGTCGTAAAGCCATGTCATGTTAGTGCCGCGCAAAAGTGACATCATCTCAGTTAGGTCGCGCTTCGGGCGCTTCCAAGGACACGCGCAAAATGCTTTTGGAAGTAGAAGCTACAACGTAACACACGCAGTCAAGCGTACATGTGTGAACACACTGTAGACACTCACTGTATTAATGCTCTTGAAACGTCTCCGTCAAAGACTTATCGGCTGTTCTCCGCGGAAGAGACAGTGTGGCTGTAATTAACTCCTGTTTATAATGAGAAAAATACTAGATTTGTCATTACAATGTTAGGCATACTGTGAAGCTTACCTAGACGGTTAGCGAGGTTGACAGGGAACCGGAGAGAGGCTGAGCGTCAAGGACAGAAGCGACCGGAACGTTATGGAACACGAGCTGTGGTCACCGGTGGATAACCGCCAAAGGCTTTAATTTCTAATCATGAATATTATTAGACAAGGCGCCTTTCGCAAGAATTTGCCAATGAATATTGTTTAGTGAGGTCGACTGTGGTCTTGCATAGTTCAGTGACATCATTCCACTGTCACGTGATCTAGTGCTTCAAGCTAGCTTTTGCACAGGAACACACGACGCAAGCAATGTGGCACGTGGTGTTTCCTTTACATCCCCGACTGCCCATGAACATCTTGTGAACTATGGCATTATGCCTTTAAATGGTACACTGCATGTCAAGTATGACCTATTTCTGTGTGGGAGACAGTGGAATCTGCACAATAGCCCAGTTACAGTTGTGTCAGGGTTTCTAGCCAGTACTTTATTCGCGTGAGTGATTGCAGTGTGCAATGGCAAACGGTACTAGAAGCCCTGGAACGACTGTACCAATGCAAATGTGGAAGAGATGCACATCCATAATATTTGACCGATATATCCATTCAGTGACAGTGGAGTTGGCTATCTATGTAATGTTATAGCTATTAACAGGAACACCTGCGCGCACTGCTGCATGCCATATTACCACAAATGTAGTGTACATGAAATAAAAAGTAAAAAAAGAACATTTGTGCAGGTACACATGCCACACGTTCTCGCGTATTCCGCGGGTTAAGCACGTAATTGTTGCATGTGACATGACGTCATTTGGCGGTCGGAAGTGCTCTTTAACACATGGCTGACGAATTTTGTGGCGTAGGGGGCGGTACTCATGCATAGAGTAAATCCCTAAATTGAATTTATGCGTGTGTCCAGATGGAAGGAAGTTATCAAATTAGGAGGGGGCGTGCTATTTAGCACGGAGGAAGAGGCGTTTTTGTAGTCTCGTTCGAGAGTGCAATTGTCCAGTGTTCGATTGTTGTTCGTCCTCCAGAGTGATCCATCTCCTTGACAATTTGTTAGTTGGTACAACGTAATTGGGTGAGTCGTCGCAGCTCTACTTGCATGTTCGGGTCAGGTGTTACGAAACAGATCGCTGGTGTTATCGCTGGTGAGAATGTCTGCAGCATTTAAGTGAGCTTGATCGGTATTTTCTATATGCGGAGGCAGCTGTTACTTTGTTTGACACCGGGACAGGTGGCCTTTCATCGCTTGTTGAAACGGCGCGGAGTTGAGATTGTGTTTCCAAAGTTGATATGACCAGGTGGTGTCGGGGTGCGTTGTGAAGAGATTTGTGCCAGGTGAAGAGCGCTTTCAGAACATGGCTAGCGCTGCTGGCAAAATTCAGTACACTCAGCGACAGCAGGGTAACCACAACCACATCAGAAAACGCGTTACGCCCAGGTATAGTGAAGATCGGCGACAAGTGTCGGTGAAATAGACGAAGTAGAAGTAGTAGGATCGCTCGGGTATCGCGCGCGCGCTTGCACAAAAGACTTTGCGTATGGGTGGTGTGTTGGCGGCAACCTCTCTCTCCCTCCCTCCCTTCCCCTCCCTCAACTTCTCCAGCTTAAGGCCGCAAATGGCTTCGGTGGACTCCTCAGCTACTCGGTGCGTTGGGCCCTACTTGCTGACCAAGACGCTGGGCAAGGGACAGACAGGTGAGTAGGGGTTGTCGGCGGGTCGTGTGGTGGGCGCTCACTGTGGTGGTCAGCGGCGCCTCGCTGTTGTTGTTGTGTTGCCCCTGTTGGCATGGTAGCAGGTGGCTCCTGCCCGCGGTGGGTGGAGATTGCCCGTCGGCTTTGGCAGTGTGTGGCCCCAATATGGTCGTGCGTGATCGCAGTCAAAATGCTGGTACTAATATGGAACACCTGTGGGGCAGAGTGGTAGATGTGTGCACAGCAAATATACGTAGCAATGATACGTACATTGTTTGTGCATTTATGTATGTGTGTTAGCTATACACACATAGCTACACACGTTACACCTCTGCTACCTGGGCTAATGCTTGATGAAAGATGGGGTAGTTGTGTATGCGTGAGCCCCACACTGACTGACTGCCCTTTGTAGTGTTTACCATTGTCTGTGTGACACTCATTTTCCTTCCCCTGTGATTGAGGAAGAGAAGGAGGAAGCTTAGGCTATGTGCATTGTATAGGGCTATTGTGTGTGTGTGTGTGTGTGTGTGTGTGTGCATGCGTGTGTGTGTGCCTGCGTGTGTGTGTGTGTGTGTGTGTGTGTGTGTGTGTGTGTGTGTGTGTGTGTGTGTGTGTGTGTGTGTGTGTGTGTGTGTGTGTGTGTGTGTGCTAACTACGTACACTCATTTCACAAGGGATCCATTAGTGCATTAGGCTGGTGTTCCAGATGTACCTCTGGAGTATGTGTTTAATACTCAGTTGCTGTGTTGGTTTCAGGGTGGGCATTAAAGTGGATTCCTCTGTGTTAGTGTGTGTGCGTATTTCACACTTGCCAAGTGGGTTGCTGTTAGAGCAGGTGTACACTAATGTTGTGCTCATTCATTGCATTCAGGGTTCTATCCCCTCCCCTCGTGCTGGATTGCACTGTCCAGGTCTCTGTTATTGACTCCTTGACTTTACTGACAGTAATTATATTGATGTACTTGTGTACATACGTGCTTACATATGCAACAATCCGTATGTGTGATTATGTCTGTATGTGTGATTATGTCTGTATATACGCACATAAGTCAGTCTGTCATTGGCTGGCTCCCAATGGGAAAGCACTTCGGCTGCCAGAGAGGTATGTTTTTGGTGCTTGTGTTGCATGCAACTAGTTGCTGACCTGTGTCAGGTAAAATGAGTGCTATTTCATAACCAGGTACTTGTTTATGGAGCACGACTCCACAACATTTTGAATATGGTACGTACCTCTGTGATACAGTCAATGAGTTGTCAGGGCACTGTGTAGTAGATGACACTAAAAATGAATTGATTTTCACTTCCCACTTATCTACGTAGGTATTGTTTGGTTCACAAAAGTGAAGCTGTGTGTGATGTGTACCCACGTACGTACGTATGTACGTACATGCATACCGTACTGCCATCCCATGTAAACACCTACTGTACACCAATGTGGTATGGAGTCGTATCCTCGTGACTCTAAAGTATGCAGTATTTGTACCAGTCACTGTACAACACTGTCTGTGTACCGCTGTACTGTATTGTCTGTGTGGGCTGTCTTCCTTACACTTAGGCGTATCCTGGATGCTTTCTGTTGTGTGTTGCGTGTTTGAAGTTGCTGTACGGCCTGTACCTGCCTGTCTCTGTAGGCTAGCCACTATTTGTGTCTCTTACTGCATGTGCATGCCTTTTATATGTAAATCTGTGTGTGTGTGTGTGTGTGTGTGTGTGTGTGTGTGTGTGTGTGTGTGTGTGTGTGTGTGTGTGTGTGTGTGTGTGTGTGTGTGTGTGTGTGTGTGTGTGTCTTCATATTTACGTACGTATCTACGTGCATGCGTATGTATATGACTGGAAGTATATGTACATGTGCTAACTCTTGCGCTGCCAGTTGTCCTTGTCCAGGCATGTCTGTGTATGTACGTATGTACAAACATATGTACGTATGTACAAACACAGACATGTGCCTGTGCTTGTCTACATTTGTGCATATACAGTGTTTGTTCATAACACATTGTTCATGTCACACAAGAGTAGTGGATGGTGGGATGATTTGAAAACTGAAGCACCTTCATATCCCTACCTACGTACAAGCCTCATATGTACGCTATGTACAAACGCCCTTACTTACGTATGTATGTATACACTACAGAAAATCACACAACGTACGTATGAAAACATGCAGGTCTGTGCTGTTCTTATGTATCCAGTGACGCTTTTACTGTTTGTGTTACATTTTCTCACACACCAAAAGCATAGCTGTTTACACAATGACTGTTCCTGGTTCGACACTGCTCGTCTGGTGGTGCTTTGTGGACAGACAGCAAGCTTTCTCCCCTGTCCCAACCAGTACACATCACACTCAATTACACGTGTTGTGGGACACAACTGTGTGCGTACAAAGGAAGTGTCATATCACTGAATGCTGACAATTACATGTGTGCGCACGTATATGCGTAGGTAGGTACGCATGTACTACCAGCACTGTTTGTTGCATGTGTAGACTGTACATACGTACGTATGTATGCTAGTGGTGTATTGTGTTTGCATTGTATGGTGCTTATTATTTGATTGGTGCACTGTGACACACAACAGGTCATCTACGTATGGCACACGGTATGCCACCTGTGAGTTGGGGGACAATGTGTTGCCCTTAGAGCATTTGTTAGCCTTGCTGGTGTGAACGCATGTGTGTACGTACGTACATATGTACGTATGTATGCACATACATCCAACAGGACACTCTAGCATTGGGTTAGTGTGTGTGTGTGGGGGGGGGGGGGGGCAGACATATGTAGGCCATAGCTAATTACATTAATTGGAAATACAAGTATGCAAGTCTGTTACAGTAGACTTCCTTCTTAGGATTGATTTGTAAACTAGCACTAGTTAATATTATTATTGCAGGTCTGTTCATGCCACCTAGTAACAAATGTAATTAGCAGGAGAATAGGATGGGAGGGTTGTGGTTTGTGTGCTGTGCGTAGTATTGTGTGTCCAGGTGCTCAACTGAGTATGTTCGTAGTTTGTTGGAGCAGTAAGAGTAACTTTGGACATGACCATATGTACGTACTTTCGTACATGAATACAGACGTACGTACATATGTACACACCCATGAGGGAATGAACATGCATGTGTGTATGCACACACACACACACACACACACACACACACACACACACACACACACACACACACACACACACACACACACACACGTGCCTGCTCTCCCATGACGAATGTACATACATAGCTTGTGTATTACGGCATGACACCCTTTAGCCTTTTCTTGGCTGCACTATTGACGTGAGCTGAATTTGCTAAGCATAGTTTATTACAGAGTGTGGGACAATTGTACCCAGGTGTGATGTGTATTCAACTGCTCTGCTGCCTTGCTGACTCTAATGAGGTTTTGAGGCTTCAATAGTGACCATCCTATAGAGCAAACCGCCCCAAGGTCCTGGTATGGATTGTGTGAATGTACGTACTGTGTCCCAGCAACCATAACATACGTACGTACGTATGCATAGGAAATTAGCATGGTAAACAATACTGTGCTCCACATTTGTATTATACGTATGTCTGGCTGTTCTATACAAATGAAAATATATGTATGTGTTGCATACATACGTACGTACGGTAGCTCTTAGAAACAAGGTAGTGTTTATGCGTAGCGTGTCTGTGCGTTTTACACTGAACACACGTGCGTGAATGCGTACGTTTTCACTTGTATGCCCGTAGCACAGGTACGCTGTAAATTGCAAGAATTTCACGCCTTCGTCGTCGCCAGTGAAGGTGCCGGGCTTGTGCTTCGGCGTTTATTCCAAGTGTGATTGGCTTCAGTGCGCTCTCTCCAAATGTTGTTGGCTTGCGTCTGTCCTTCTGTTTGTTATTGCTCCGGTGTTATCGCTCTCCTGTCCGGGCTGGCTGCTCAAGAGAGTCCAAGAAGGTTGTGCCTTCTAGATGGTGAAGTTGTCGAGTAGCACCGCCTTAAGGCAGATACGTACGTACGTATATTGTCTTAGGAAAAATGCACAAGCAGGTTGCATCTCCTTCGTGGCCTAATTTGCTCTCGTTAGCGTGATTCGTAGGTGTTTCTTGTACATAAGGAGTACGTGTGTAGTACGTACGTACGTATGTGTTATACCCGATGTGTAATCAAGAAACACCTGTACATGTATGCGTACTACACCCGTTGTACGTAAACGTTTTTCTAAGAGGCACGCATACATGGGCACGTATGTACTACGTACGTACTTGTGTGCTGAATTCGTATGTGTGCTTGTCCACAATGTATTGTTAATGTCTTTGTCCTGCTTTTGGTGTACGTACATATATGGGTGTAAGTCAGCATGTACATACGTACGTACGTCATACCTAGTGTATGGCAGGTGTAGTGTGTTAAGTAGGTATGCGATCATACTTCATGGGGGGCCACACAGGGGGGGAGGGGAGGGCACAGGTATGCTAAATATTTTTGTAATCCTTTTGG
>OX465035.1:2364145-2386206 GCA_949841015.1 Aplysina aerophoba
GCATTGCTTAGCTACTGTCTGGCCAGTCAGGCAGGGACAAAAGCAGTAGTGTGTGAGAGTTCCTCAACTGAAGCCAGACTGCACTACAGAAGCCATGGAACTGGTCTGGATACCTGTGTACTAGCAGTGGCACTGTGTGTGGCCTGTGCCAGCCATGCTGTCTGGAGAGGGAAGCACCTTATCTCAAACCATCCTGTTGTTGCCCTTGGCCATTTGCTTCCCTGCAGGCAACATCATGCTATGTGTAACTATATACGTACCTACGTAGGCAATACACTCGCATGCTCCCTGTCTGTGCATATTAAAGCTTGACTCTCCACACATACGCATGTGTCCTCCTCTCCACCTTGTTATGCAGGCGAGGAAGTTCTTCAGACAGATCCTCAGTGCAGTGGATTTCTGTCATAAGCACCAAATATGGTAAGTATACGTAAGTTTAATGTGTACTCTGCCCTCCTGTGCACAAATCTTCAGATACGTATGTTAATGCAAGGAGACATACGTATGTACACAGTGTGTGCACGTACATATGTACTTGCATACATACATATCTATATCCATGCATGTATGCAAGTACCATTCCTCCCTTCCTGCATTCACCTCTGCTCTGATTACGTATGCTCTTCCACTTCTCTCCCCTTTCTTGTCACCTGCCTGCATGTCCACTGCATTGCCATCCGTCTGTCCCCCAGTCACCGAGACCTTAAGCCAGAGAACCTGTTGCTTGATGACCGCCGTAACATCAAGGTGGCTGACTTTGGGATGGCCTCGCTACAAGTCCAGGACTCACTGCTGGAGACCAGCTGCGGGTGAGTGACGGTCATAGTTGTAGGTGAGTGACATACAGTGACAGATGTGGCAAGGTGTGAAGACTAGAAAGATTTGTGTCAATCTGTAGCTACGTAAGTGTGTACTTGTTTTCTTCAGCAAATAGTACGAATCAACTATTTCGTAGAGCATCACTGCCCTTTAGCATAGCATTAGTGATTAGGCTGTATTTCCTGACCATGCAAGCCTGCTGTGGTACCTTGCCAAGTGCACTGACACTGTATCTGCCTCCCCCATATGCAGGTCTCCCCACTATGCCTGCCCTGAAGTGATTCGGGTGAGTGTCCACCTTTGTGTGGCAACCACACAGACCGCTGCAGCTGATAACAGTGAACAGATGCTTGTCTCGTGTGCTAACTCACTTAGGTAGTAAATCTGTGTTTTATTACCAATACCATCTACGTACAGTACATATGTACTCAGTCTCCTCACTGCCCCTTCCCTCTCCTCCTCTCCACTTGCACAGGGTGAGCACTATGATGGCAGGAGAGCTGACGTGTGGAGCTGTGGTGTTATCCTGTATGCACTGCTAGTGGTAAGTTTGTCTTGTGCGTGTGCTTAGTCAGCTAGACCTTGATAGGGTTCACTGAAGCCTTTGTTGAACTAGGTATGTTACTACTGTTACTGTACCTGTGTACCATTGTGTATGTGTTGTGTATAGCCTTGAATTCTTGAGCAAGAGATAGTGATACTTGTAGGTACGTACATCATGCCCTGGTCATACACACACATGCACGCACGCACGCACGCACGCACACACGGCACCACAGTAAGCTGTTACACTTAAAGCTCAGTCCTGTAACCATTTCAGTTAGCACTGGGAAGGTTAACCCTGTCCCACACTAAATGCCCAAACCGACCAACCAACCAATCAACCTGGGTCTACGTATATATATATATACATATATATATACATATATATATATATATATACATATATATATACATATATATATATATATATATATATATATATATATATATATATATATATATATATATATATACGTACATATTTAAGTGAACAGTGGCTCTGCCACTGAAGCATATCTTGCTGCTCTCCATTATCATTCTCCTTCTGCCTCTCCTTTAGGGTCAGCTTCCCTTTGATGATGATAATCTGCGGCTTCTGTTAGAGAAGGTGAAAAGAGGTACATTTGTGATCCCTTCCTTTGTACCTGCTCTGGCACAGGACCTTATACGTGGCATGATTGATGTCAACCCAGGCACAAGACTGACAGTGAGTGGCAGATGTGAGGGTTGGAGAGAGGAATGGGAAATGATTTTTGCCTTGTTATGGCCACGCACTACATCATTTGCTGCCACCGGAGTCGTTGCTGAATGCACCAGTGGGTGTCGGACCTGTATGGTTGGTTGTGCCTTCCTGTCATCTCATGACAGCCACTTAGCATCTAGAGAGCTTGGCCGTGCGAGCAACATGGTCCCACTACGTTGCTATCTTCACCCTGAAGAAGACCAAAGCATCATGTTCTAATTGTTATCAGGATTCTTTATCTACATTCAGGCTGGTATCAGAACTGTTTATCCTACATATGTACTTGACCCAGCTGAGAAGCCCCCACTTCACTAACCTTTATATCTTACCATGCTGTGTGTGGGAGATTGCTGGATAGTTACATAAATTGTAATGTGGTGTGCTTTTATGCACATTGCACTGTTTGTTGTGTGTGCCTCCCTATCTACTGCTCAGATGGAGCAGGTGATTGCCCACCCCTGGATGAAAGGAACTAGTGGGTGGTCTGGGGATGTCACAGCGCCAATGCAAGATGCAGTGGAGGTCAGCATGGGAGGGGGGGGGGGGGGGGAGGAAGGGGAGGGGAAGGGGCTGGGATACTACAGGGGAGAGGTGGTTACTAGTGGGGAGAGAGGTGGGTTACTAGTGGGGAGAGAGGTGGGTAGTAGAGGGGAGGGGTGGTTGCTAGTGAGAAGAGAGGTGGGTAGTAGAGGGGAGGGGTGGGGTGCTGCTGGAGCAAGTCTGATGCAGCATGCTCTCAATGTGTGTACTTCACGTACAATATGCGTACTTTACTGTGTCTTTGTCCTGTATCATTTGCACCATTCAGACAGTTCCTCTGTCCAGCATTGGGGAAATTGACCAGGAGATCCTCAAGTCCATGACATCGCTTGGCTGCTTCAAAGACAAGTCTGCACTTTTGAAAGCGCTAATGTCTCCTGAGTGAGTGATCTGCACATTTGCAGCATACAGGTCATACGTACGTACATCTGTACATGTATTGGCACGCACATACACACATACATGGACATACATGTACAGAAATAATATTGTGTACATTTGTACGCACACGTATAGGCATGCTGAGAGTTGTCTATTACGTATCTTTGTTTTGTAAACTGTATTGTTTTGAATAATGTTAGTCTCATCAACACATCCCCTCCTCTTCCTTTGGTGTGGTGCAGGCAAAGTGAAGAGAAGGTGGTGTACTTCCTTCTACTGTACCGGAAGGAGAAGAGGGCCTTAGAAATGGATGATTCTCAGACTGACAGGCTCAGTGGACAGGCACAAGCTGGTAACTAACTACACATGTGCATTGTAAGAAGCTGTTTTAACTGTACACAGGGTGTGACAATATAATGTTGACTTTTTGTTTCGTTCCAGCTTGTTTGCGAAGAGCAATTTGACGTTCTAGGCTCTGTCTGTTCTATACCATTCATTCTTGTTCTGTTTCAGACAAGTTTGATGGACATGTTGCGGTTGCATACTCTAAGGATAAAATGACTATCTGCATTGGAGCATTTCTTGAACGAAATGATTGGAAGGCAATGAAAATTTCTTGGGCCACAGTTTTAACGACTAGTTACGAAATTGTTGTGTTTTGCAAATGACGAAGATGCACTGCTTCTACAAGGGCACACGGAAGTCCCTGGGATGAGAGCAAATGGCCAGGTAGCCTGCCCAGCGTGTTATTTAGAGCTGACCATCTCAGTCCGTTTTTTTCACTCACTTCTTTACCCATGCTCACATTCCTGGAGGCAGTAGCTCTTGTGCCATGCTGTTGTTTTGTTTTAATGGGTGTCGATTCTGTACAGTGGAAAGCATGCTTTGTGCTTTCTGTGTACTAAACGTAAAAGTTGTATTGTCATATACTGTATGCGTTTGAGTTACATGTGGGCTGAAGTGTGTATTTTTAGGATAATATTGGCAATGAAGTGTGTGTGTGGGGGGGGGGGGGGTTAGTTGATGAGTTATCGTGTTGTGCTTAACCTTTGGCAGTTGATTGTGTGCCACACACAGTACATGATTTTGATTACAAAGAGGGTGCAGGGTGGGGAGTGGAGGGAAGGAAATGTTTTGTGTATGTTCACGTCACTCTACCCCCATGGATGGGGCTCTGAACTGCGGATGTAAAGACGGTAACCGGTTCACATGGGTCTGTTTAACCTTTTGACCTTGAAGGAATTAAGTTGGGTTAATGGATTCTCAGCCTACGTATGTGAAGGGAATTAATGATAGACAGTGTCGAGTGACACTTACAGGGTGCTAAATATGTGCCTGTCACTGTTTTTCCTGTCTTTTTCTGTCTGTATCAGATGCACCCCGTAAACGAGTAGACACCATCGATCATTTGCAATCACTTCCAGTTTTAGAGAGAGTAAGGTTAGTGTCTGAGACAAACACCACAGTCAAGCCATCAGTTTTAAGAAGAGTTTGTCTGTAGAAGAAAGGCATGCATGCGTAGATAGTAACAACAGCTAGTGTGGGCTCTTGAATGTTTATGTGAAAGTAAGCAAAGAATGTGCATGTGTCCATCTCCTTGAGCACCTTTACACCATGTACGTATATATCATTGTCTTGTTTGACTCTCCCTGTTTCATGCAGATCCAACTCTGTCAGTACATCCCCCTTCTCGTCACCTCACCAGTCGCCAGACCTCAGTAGCAGTAGGGGGCCCAGACTGAGGTTAGCAGCTACTTACGTAGTACAGAGCTGTGGTTACATTGTTGCACACGCGTAATCATGTCACATCTTGTGTGTGTATTCCACTTGCATTGGTGGAATCTGTTGGTGTTCTTGTTGTGTGAGAGACGATAGCTAATTTTTGTGTGAGAGACGATAGCTAATTTTTACCAGCTGGTTAATTGCTTCATACAATACGTAAATATAGATTCTAAGTCTGCCAGTAGACTGTCACTGCATACACTTATGGATCTTCTTTTCGTCAGACCTTAATGCATACGTACATGCTCCATTTCTGAAATTTGATTATCCTTTTCTTGCAGTGTCACTGGCAGTCCACTACACGCTCACACTGGGTACTACAGTTACCAAGGCAGCCCTTCAATGGAGAGGAAGGCCCGTCATTCACAACCTAATATTTATGTGGACACACCCATGGGTTCCCCCTGGCGAAAACGGCTCTCCTCCACACTCAAGACGGCATTCGGCTCACCTCACTTCCACAGGAAAAAGATTGAGCGTAAGTTGCTTTCAGAAGCATGTTACGTACATACCACTTCATGTGCAAACTGAAGCTGCCAACTTTGTGCCTACTCTATGTACCTTTTCTCCTCTACACAAGTCAAATGATTTTATAGTTGTGAGGCTCCCTTGTAGACAGTGTTGTCTATGACACTGTGTGCACCATTACTCTCTAACTGCTGTTGTGTGTGTTCATCGTGTGTAGCCCCCAGCCCTGAACTGGAGAATGGCATCACAAGCCCTGATCCTGAACCGTGAGCTGCAAACCACAGAAACATGCACATGCACACACTCTTGTGTGTACGTATCAGAGTAATTTACCATCTTGACTACAGACTGGTCCAGTACAGTGTGTATGTGAACTAGTTGCAGAGTATCTGTACGAGACAGCCTTCCAAGTTTTTCACTATATTCTTGTTCTTGTGAATGCCTGTTGAAAGTACTATCTGAGGTTTCATACCCATTCAACTGTTAACCTTACTATCACTAACCTTACCTCAATTGGGGAGATGTGACGTCTTATTGAGGCTATGAATACAAGTGAACTGGCTTCTTTTGTAATTATACAAAAAGTATCCTTGATATGCATGTGTGTGTACTGCATTAAGCAGTGGTACCCCCAACTATGGTATTACTCACTCTCTCTCTATGCTGTCTCTTCACTTTAGAGTCAAACGATCATGGTTTGCAAATTTTATGGCCGGTTCTGGAGAGAAGACAGAGGTACGTACATATGTGATCGTGCTGTGTGCCTTCTTGTGCATGACGGTTACGGTACGTGTCACAATAGCATGTCCGTCTGACGTCCATATGTACGGATATGGAAACAGGCATCAGACGGATACGGGAACGGGCAAGCGACGGAAACAGGTACGGATCGTACTACGGGTGGATAGTTGTTGAGAACGCTGGCGCATACGTGCGAGTGATATCTGCGTGCGTATACGGTATCTGACAATATAACGGCCTACAAAGGTTTTGAGGGGCAAGTCAATTGAGCATGTGTAGAAATGGCAAACAAAGGCTAGATGCTGTCCCAAGATCATGTATGAGGAAATGCTCTCAGGATCAGTGGAATGGCTAGTGAGCAGTGGCAAGAGCCTTAACAAGAAATCTTTGGGATTTGTTAGCTTTTCGTGAGCTCACCTACGGTACATGTCATAAGAAACTTTACGAAATACGACGAATTCTTTGGAAATTCTGCGCGGATTCCGTGCAGGATTTGTAAAGCTTCTGTGCAGCTAACTGCAGAATTGCAGTACTACTTCCGCGGAGAGTGTCTTCCATTTCCATGGAATGATACGTCGCTGTCTGCGGAATGATACTTCGCTGTCCATGGATTTGTCCTTACAAAGTTAACGTCTTCCTTCTTTGTGGAACGTCTCTACTGTATACGAATATTGCGCACAAGCTTCGCACTGGTAGCTACGTATGTATCGTTACACACTATGCAGTCCATTTAAGCCTTCGTCTGCTGGTGACAGTAAGACCACGGTAGGTACGTACGCAGCTGTCATACATACGTTACACTACTATACACCCTTTGCGCACTGCCTTTGACGATCCACAGTTATATACGTACAGTACCGCTACGACGATTTCACCCTTTCAACTACTACAAGCCGACTGACTACCCTTCGACTATTCCAAGAATACAGTACGATTCCGCGGATGCCTTTGACGATTGTGACTGTGCTGATGCCCTTCTACAAATCCGACGACACCCTTTGATGATTCCGCGGACACTTTTACAATTCTGCAGACATCCTTAGACGATTCCGCAGAAAAATTGCGGATTACCGACACGGTGATTCTGCGGATTTTGTTAAGTATCTTGTGATGTGTACTGTAGCCACAATGGCACAAGAGAGACATACAGTGTAAGAGAGACATGTATGTACAATGCATTCACCAAATTGTTGCTTGTTGTGATTTCACAGCTTTGAGACACGTTGATGTGTTTGCCAACTGTAGCTCAGTCAGTGACAATTGTGCGTAATTTATGAAATTCATTTCTTACTTTCTTCCCTTTCATTTGTAAAGGTCATTCTTGTGATTAGTGACAAGACAGAGTCTGAATTGGTTGCATCACTTGAGAGAGGCTTTCGAGTGAGTCATCTCCAGTACCATAAACAAGTGGTTGTGGTTAATGTCTCCAGCATATTCTTGCAGCTACTGGCTTAAATGATTCTTGTGCGTTTAAGTAGACGCATGTGTATGCGTGTACGTTCACACTAGTGCTACTATTTTATGGCCCTTTTCAGGCGGTGGGATATGAGTCCAGGGAAGTTGAAGCACACACGTACAAGCTAAAGTATGAGTCAAAAGGTAAGCTGTCTGTGAAGCTCTCTGAATTTTCTATGACGTCACAACACGTGTTTGTTGTGAAATATTAGATTAACTAGACTGAAAACATGGCTGTGCATGCACAAATACGAGGTTGCAGTGCCCCCCTAAATAAAAATATCTTCCTATGTATGCATAGAACTAGAGTGATGTTGAGCTTACACATAGCAACAATTTCAGTGTGAGTAAGACATTTCGGCTGCAAAGCTCTTCACAGGTCTAATTTCACATTAGTGTATCAGTAAAGTGTGCTGCACAATGGATTATCCCAGCATCCTGAGGTGCTCCTTTGCTATGCTGGCTGCAGCACCCTAGCAGGGCCATGTGTTAGGTGACACACCTTTACTTAATTAACCAATCGTCTGTGCTGCAGGCAAGTCACTTGTGAAGAAGACAGTGAAATTCACCTTGCACTTTGAGGCTACAGAGAAGGGGGCAGAAGACGGCCCCAAGCGGAGTTCCTCAGCTGGAGTGGGGGCTACCACACACACCCTCACCTTCACACTGATATCAGGTGAGTACTGCTCGGTAGCCAATGTCGCAGTGTACGTATCAATTACTGACTAGCATGTGGTGGACAGTTTGTGTTGGTATGTGGACATACATACTCAGTGTTGTATTAATTTTAGAAGTTTCTTCAAAGACGGGGAAACATTAAGGTTTCTAGAATTTGGAGGACGGGGAAGCAAGCCCAGTTTATAGAATATTATTTAATGATGAGTGACACAAGGTGTGATAATATTCTAATGTTAGGGCATGTGCGCAGTGCATAAGACAGCCTAAGAGTCGCACAAGCCGCCGTTTGTCGTCGTTCTGAACACCACGCTGTGTTCGTTGGATGTCAACATCAGGGTTGTCCGCACTACTGCCTTGGACAAGGGACAGGAGCGACTCTTACCTTGAGAAATGCGCCGTATCGTTTGCAGCATGTTTGGTTTGTAACTTCCTGACTTTCAATCTGCGCAGCACCGCCAAGAACAATAGACAGGCTTAACGCCAAGCTTGGTGAGGGTGTTAAACGTCTATTCTAAAGTTTGCTAGCTATGCTTCGCGTAGGAAAGCTTAGCATGCACTGAAAACGTATATGAATAATGTCTCCGGCAGTGCGCGCTGTTTGTACTCGAACGAATTCACTTCTGCCTTGACTAAACACCTGCTACCGAGTCCCTGCGACCAGTACTAGTGTGTGTGCATGCCACTGCATTCTTAATTGTGTTTATGTCTTGAAACGCAGAAATACAATCAATGTGGCTAGGCGGTATAACAATGCACACACGCATGCACACACTGCTAATTTCTCCCCTCTCCCTTCCCCCTGCCTGTAAATATATCAAGCCTTATATGCACGTAAATGCTATGACTTAGGTAGATGATTTGCTGCCATGCCCCCCCCTTTTTGTATAGAAACAACTTTACCCTCCTCCCCTACCTTACTGTAAATGTATCAAGCCTTCAAGAATTCTCCAACACTCCACTGTGTGTGACCTACTGACAGAATGACAACATTCTGTTCTGTGTATACGAGATTACCTGCTGTAGTATCTTGCCGTTGCACAAGCCGCCGTTTGTCTTCGTTCTGAACACCACGCTGTGTTCGTTGGATGTCAACATCAGGGTTGTCCGCACTACTGCCTCGGACAAGGGATAGGAGCGACGCTAACCTTGAGAAACGCGCAGTATCGTTTGCAGTGTGTTTGGTTTGTAACTTCCCGACTTTCAGTCTACACAGCACTGCCGAGAACAATAGACAGGAGTAACACCAAGCTTGGTGAGGGGCGTTAAACGTCCATTGTAAAGTTTGCTAGCTATGTTTCGCGTAGGAAAGCTTAGCATGCACTGAAAACGTATACGAATAATGTCTCCGGCAGTGTGCGCTGTTTGTACTCGAACGAATTCACTTCTGCCTTGACTAAACACTTGCTACCGAGTCCTTTCGACCAGTACTAGTGTGTGTGCATGTCACTGCATTCTTAATTGTGTTTATGTCTTGAAACGCAGAAATACAATCAATGTGGCTAGGCGGTATAACATGTGCATGATTAGCTAGCCAGATTGTTTGATACAACTCCAAATGAGGAGGGATTCAAAGAAAGGAAAATGCGTGCACAGTCTGTCTGTGTCTGTGTGCCCATGCTGTATGGGCATATGTTGTTGCATTGCTCTGACATGTTGTCCTGTACTAACTTGTGACTGACGACAGCAAGTAGTTCGAGTTGGGGCAGCAACCCCATGAGTTTTTAACTCGAAATACTTGTTCATTTTCACTTTATCCATAACTGCCTGTATGCCAAGCGTACACAGTAGCACTCAATCAAATGCTAGCTACTTCTTACATTCACTGTTAGCTGCTTTCTACAGAACTAGTGCTTGTAATATGACTTTGCTCATGTGACTCTTTCGGAGGATGATGAGCATCTGGCAAATGTGTGTCGTGTTCTGAATTTGTATATGTACAAGGAGGTGTGTCTTGTCTTGACATGCATGCCGTCTGCGTTGTACGTAGGTTCAGCGAGCAAGTTCAAGAAGCTGACAGATCGGCTGCAGGTGGCAATGTTGAGCCCGTATGACTCGGGGCATGACTCACCTGAGACCCCCTCCATAGCCTCAGAAGAGCTGCTACAAGTGATTAAAAGTGACAGCCACAGCCCCGTTGCCTGCCGCCGCAAGGGGGGCAGTAGCAGTACGGGGTCGGGGAACACACCCACCAAGAACAGCCACGAATACACCAACATGCTAGACTCCTCGGATGATCCAGACTCTGATGAAGGAATACTGGATTTGCCAAAGAAATGACTTAAGGCAGATTCTGTGACAGAGAATTATGGTGGACTATTTTAAGTTTGGTACAGATATCAAACGTTATTTTGTGTACTAATTTTGTATTATACCATGCTATGCCAGAACTGCTACATACATATCCCTGTTGGTATACAAGAGACGATGTTCCTGTGTAACTACCTTAATTAAAGACCCGTTAGTATTGTTCTCTTGTCTGTATGTGCCTATTTTAATTGATTGTGTACAGTTTATTGCTACCTGTGTGTAGATGTGCGTATATAGCACATTCTGTGCCAAAGTGGAAAAAGACTACTCTTTTACGTGCTAAATATACGTATATAATATAATTATATTGCTTTTTGCATTAGCAACTAGCTAGTATAATACTTTAACTTTTCATGGACTCTGCACTATTGTAATTATAACGATTATAATATTAATTTAATATTATCAGGAACGCATCCACTGTACATGTGATGCTGCATGGCCACAACGGATTAATCGCATATAATATATATATAGTGAATTAATAAATAATAATTATATATTATACCATAAATATTCTAAAAAATCGAAAATCTAAAGTTCGCAAACTTAACGCGATCTTGCCTTGAAACGCTCTAAAACTTCGAATTCTTCGCCGACTCTAAAGTTCGGGAAACCCTCTAATTTCGTCATTGCATGGTTACCATTGGTGCTGTCTTCTACCAGTTGTCTCGCCATTGATTTCTCCTCCATGCTTAATGAAATAGAAACAAAGGCTAGATATCTCACGAGGCAGGTGGCCAACAACAAATCCTTCGACACAGGTCACAGCTACGGCTTTCATGTCGTGAATATTCTCCTCCTCTGCGAAGCACATGAAAGACTCTCCAATATTGGGACTCCACACCTCCTTGTATACATGATACCCGCGAATAACGCACGATGCCGTTGCGAAGGAAGAGCCAGCGGCGGCCATTTTTTTCCTAAAAATGGCGTCGGCGAACGCTTTCAATTTTGTAAGACGGCTCTAATTTTCGCAAGATGGGAGCGAAGAAGAACAAAGTTGCTTCTAAATTTCGAAAAGTAAGAATTGAAAAGTCCAAAAAGTTCACGAATGTTAAGAATATTTACTGTACCAATTGATTGCGCAACCATAGGAACTTAAGTATTGTGAAGTGGTCGCATATATCCCGAATATACTTTTTGGGCAAATCATTTCGCTAAGCATTTTTAGGCAAAAGGTTCGTCTGTTGCGCACTCACCATAGTATATCATATCATATCATATCATATCATCATTTAAGTGCATCATGTACAAAGGCACACTAGGGCATCACTGCCCCATGCAGCACTGATATATACATATATGTATAATGTCAAAATAGCAGAATAACAAAGAATCAACGACTTGAGGTGTGGGTTTAATAACATTCTCTTCAGTGCCCTTCCAACCGCTTCATTCTTCTCTGCATGCTGTATCAATCATATCCGTAGCTGCCAGTGCTGATGGTCACTATGGTTGGCAGGTTCGAGTCATGACCCTTACTGCCAACCTTGATGGTAACTATGTCTGGCAGGTTTGAGTCATGACCCTTGCTGCCAACCCTGATGGTATCTATGGTTGGCAGGTCGAGTCAAGACCCTTGCTGTCAACCCTGATGGTAACTATGGCTGGCAGGTTCGGGTCATGACCCTTACTGCCAACCCAGATGGTGTCTATGGCTGGCCGGTTCGGGTCATGACCCATACCGCCAACCCAGACGGTGTCTATGGCTGGCAGGTTCGAGTCATGACCCTTGCTGCCAACCCTGATGGTATCTATGGCCGGCAGGTCGAGTCAAGACCCTTGCTGTCAACCCTTGATGGTATCTATGTCAATAAGAGCATAGCAGCTAATATGGGTTAGGGATTGGGGTTTAGGGATGGGGCCCATGTGTTGTAAAACGCCTCAGCCATATTCTCTCTACTGCTCTTCCAACAGCTTCATCTCTGCACGCTCTGTCCATTACAACCATCACTCTAACATTGTCATCCATACCCTGCCATCCTTCCACCCTCCCATTTATCAACTCCTCCAACTTCTCCCTTTCCTCTTCCACATAATTATGTGCATCTCATCACCACATGGTTAACATCCTCCACCTCTCCACTTCTACAATTCTTGCATATTCTCTCTTCTCTTCTCACACCATGCCATCTTCCAGTCTCAACCCCCAATTCTGCTGTTCCTCCTCTCAGTTTCATCAACCACCTCATCCTCCTCTTACACTTCACCATCATACAACGCCCCTCACATTCCTTTCCTATCAACCTCCCTATTATTTCCAGCTTAGGGCGCCTCTGTGCCTCCTTCTTCCACTCACCCCTTACCTCTCTCCACACTACATCCATCAAGACTTTACTCACTTCCCCCATTGACAAACCTCTGAGATCTTCCACACTCACCCCATCCCATCCAAACATCTCCAAACACTTCTTCAGATTTTGCACCCATTTGATCTTACACCCTTTTTCCAAGGCTTCCAACATCACTACCTTCAATAACCTCTCTTCATTTAACCTCAGTACCATTACCCAAACTCTATACATCTCCTCATCCCTTCCCATCTCAATGGCATCATATTCAATTCATACTGCAAGGACACAAGTGGGTGCAGTCTCCCTACCCCCAGGAAGATCCTGGCGGCTCGCATCTGCACCCCCTCCACCGGTCCAAGTTGTCCTCCGCCTCCCCAAACTTCTGCCCCATACATAAGTACCAATCCAACTAACATCTCCGGATCCATTAACTTTACAAATGTCTCTCCCCTCACCTCTCCCACGGCAACTCTACATTTCCTCAGCCATTCACTTAGTGCTCTAGCTCCAGCCTTTGCTCTTTCTTCCACCATTCTCCGACTTCCCAACTGCTCATTAATCACACATCCTAGGTACTTATATTCCTCCACTACTTCAATCCTCTTACTATCCACATGGAACTTTTCCCCCGTCCTCTTAACTCCCCTCCTTCTCATATGCATATAGTATAGTATATAGTATATATAATACGGTAGGTCGGTCCATAGCCTCTATATACGACCTCGGCGGCATATTTACCTCGCCGCTTCGCGCCTTGGTAAATATGTCGCCTCCGGGCGTATATATCGGCTATGGACCTCCCTACCGTACTTTATATATAACATATATAATATCATATATTATATATATATTTATATACATACAATATGAACTTATGCATTCGTTTCAGTAACTTGATGCTACAGCGCTAGCTGCCTGCATGTAAATGTGACCGTGCATGGGAAAAGGGGGCTTGCGCAATATATTGCCATTTGAGAAAATCGCATTTCAATTTCGCACCACTTTGAAACTCATATATAAATAATATATATTTATAATTATAATTATTTCCCATTGCTAGGTGGTTGCTATGTTTATTGCCTACTAATAATTGTGCTAAACCACCACCACAGATGTGAGGAATGTTATATCCAGCTGTTAGCGTTGGTAGATGCTGACGCTTATATCTGGATATAAGCGTTGGTAGTTGATGAATGATCAAATGCCGATGCTTATATCTAGATATAAGCATTACTGTAGGTAGTTAATAATCAATTTGTTCACTCAATTTGCAGTGTTGCAGAATCAATTGCCAAAGGTCACCAGAAAGCAAAAGACTATAATGCAAAAGTCAGCATAATGGCACAATGCCAATGCACAATGCTTTTTGGTTTCAGCAACATACAGCGTTAGCCATTTGCAAGGGACCACAGAGTCAGTAGTCTCAAGAATGTCATCTGGAATGTATTTCCCAGAATCACCAGCAAAGTGTTTGTTCCTGCCCTGCTTCCATGCATTGAAGTTGCTCAGGGCCCATTGCAGCAGTGTTCATTGGGACGGACTTCCTGCTGAGGTCATTCTCGTGCTCCTCACCAAAAAATTCCAGCCATCTAGTTTATTTTCTGTTCAACTTATTTACGCTTCTTTCCGCTGGCTCTATCTATATTGTCTTTCTCGTGGTCCGAGTCACTGCTACTTGCGGTCCAGTCATCCATCCCTAACGGTTGCATTTGTGCATTTTTGGATCCTTTCTGTGGAATATTCTGTAGAATGGACGGGCTACATCAGACTCTCGAGACTTGTCTGTCATCGTCCATCAGCCACCGTCGTCGCTGTTGTAGCTGAAATTACTCTCACCAAAGTAAAGCTGCTCAAGAACACTTGTCCAATACTGCACATTTGCTAGCTACTATAGCCGTGGGCTTCCAAGCGAGCTACACCTAGCAATGGGAAATAAATCAATTATAACACCTCCACTCAGGATATGGCTGATTAATAAGCACTTCCCCCTGGGGCGCGTCATGCCCTCATGGGTCGTGCTTATAAATCAGCCATATCCCTGGATGTGTTATACAGGGTCCTACTAAAGTAGGAACGGGGAAATGGGGAAGTGTTCTAACTATATTATAATGCATTCTCATAAATGCAATCTCATTTTGCTAAATGTTACCCAAACCCCTTTTCTCATGCATATGGATGATCACAAATATAACAGCAATATAGATAAAAAATTAATGCATAATTATAGTATAGCTTTGTGTGCCAGTCCCTACCTTCGCAGTAATTATTTAATTAATAGCACTCAAAGGTAGGGCTGACGGGTGAGACTATATAATTATCTCCACAACATATATATTCATCTGCTGTTAAGTAGAATATTAGCAACTCCAGATCAGCTGACAGCTAAACATTTCACAGCATCATTGCAGAAAAATAGGAATACAGCTTGCATTTTGTCAAGTAAGTAATAACTTCAGTTGATTATAATGTCCTAAAGTAACTAAGGCCTATATATAGTGATATAAGAACTATAATATATAACTGATATGATAATCAAAGCCACAGTCTATAGCATAACATTAGCTGCAATGTTCTGACTGTGAGATAATTTCTATACCAATTAATCCACTCTGATGTAGATCTCCAAGCGAGCAATTCCAACTGCTTCATTTCTGATTGCCTGCTGACAGGAGCGAACTTCAATGACATCAGAAGTTGGTCCACCAACTGTACCAACGCTGAACCACGGTCGAGCATCATTGCGACATGCTGCATCAACATCGGAGCAGTCAGTTGCTTCATGCCACAGAACAGTGTCGGGGTACCATTTGCTTTGCGCCTCCTCTCCAGGAGCCAGGACATCATCTCCACAGTAGAAGTTGTTACCAACAAAGCTAGGCGGGTTACGTCCACCTTTGCAAGGACACCCACCCATTGTCAGCGTAGCTGCATACGTAAAGAGGTGCTGACGAGGAGAGCCGTAAGTGATAGAAAGACCATCAACATATGCCCGATCAATTGTTTCTAATGGAATGTTTCTAAATGCGCTTAGATTGCCATAGGCATATGCTTCAGCTACACCACAGACAGCTCTATAGCTTTGCCCTTCTGCAGTAAAATTGATTGATGTGCATCCAGTCAATGCTTTCCAGCACACCTGTACTCCATCGATGTTTGTAGATAGGAATCCTGCTGGACATGATTCAACTGAGTTTATAGAACCGATTTGGACCCAATTTCCAGGACCACAGAGGCATCTGTATAAAAGAACAGAAGAATAGATGCTGGATGCTGGTCAGATCTTTGGTATCTTATTTACTACATCTGGTGCTTTACCTCTTCCTGTCATTCCTCTATAAAACAGCTTCAATAATGCAAGAATTACACCATAGTGCATGAATTGAATTATGTATATTAAAAGGGCCAGAAAGCAAAATAAGAGTTGTATGGTACAATAGAGTTTAGTGATGCTGTAGTCATAGTCTGCCATTCAGAATTGGTGTCAATGCAAATGGTAACTTGCAAAGTCTGAGCAAAGAAGCTGAAATTGACATCTATGTACTACCTCACAAGGCTTTCTAATGACCAAATAATACTTCCTGTCTAAAGTCGCATCAAACTACGGTACTTCAATACCCTACTTTCTTCCGTGAACGTCTGCTATACAGTACTGATTGTTCGTCTGTGAACTAGCAAGAGCATCAGCAGAAGAATAAGGGCAAAGTCTCAATTGGATGTTTTCCACACACTGTAGTGTATTTGTGTAGTAAAACAGTCAGCCCTGTCTGGTGACTCACTTAGAAAGCCCTAGTTTGCCTGAAGATATTGTGAACAGCAAAAAGTTGTATGCATATACACTTATGAGTGTAACAGTACCTAAACAGCACTACCGTTACAGCTTAACACCCTTCTCATGTACTGTATGGATAGCAAACAGCCTACTGGAGCCTCTTGTCAAATCCATGGCAGCTGTGAAAGTTCAATAAGGCAAAGGCAGAAAGTACTACCATGAAGGCTTGAATGATAGTAGCCATCTTCAGCACTCTCTTGCTGTCAGTATTAACCTTTGAGTAAGATAGAGAACATTTGACAATAACTATTGTACAATAATTATATATATATATATGGATTCATAAAATGTAATACATTTTATACTCAATCACTCAATTACATAATATGCAACAGGAACTCTACTGCAGCATGTTGCTCACAATTAAGAAGAAGCTTATATATACTTGACAGACACTCACAAGATCTATATTTGCAGTTTACTGAATATTTGTAGGCTTAAAACGTTACTAGCAAGACCTTTTATAGGAATACTGTGTAATTCAATAATAATAATGAATAATGATATGTAAGGTACCACACTGCACCGTACTGTGCGTGCCAGCACCGATTATATAGCTACTGGCGAGCAATAGCCCCAAGGTAGGACATGGTTACAAGCATAACTGAATATATGTACCAGCTACAAAGGGGTTATAACACCAACACATTACAGCTGTACATATGCATATGCTACGAATTCCTTTGTACTCAAGTTACTAGTACATATATATCTGTACTAGAAAGACAATATCCCCTATTAAATATAATGTTGCATAATACCATGGTATATATATATGATAAAATATATATAATATATATATATGTATAATTTTATATATATAACAAAATAAATACACATGTAATTATTGAGCCAGCTACACTCTTATATACGTATGTATATTTTAATGTGCATGGGAATTGAGAGAGAGAGTGCTTCACTACACTAAATAGTCGCTGACTAGAGCTGTTTGACTACTTGGTGAAATGAGAGAGATGTAAGATTGAGTGGATAAATGTATACATATGTCGTATGTTTCAGTTATAACGCTTCCAGGAGGATCCGACCCACAAGGGCGTGAAGAGCCCCAGGGGAGAGTACTTATCAATCAGCCATATTCTGAGTGGAGGTGTTACAATTGATTTAATTCCATTGCTAGGTGTAGCTTTGGAAAGCCCAAATTGATTATTAACTACCAAGGTCAGCATTTGATCATTCATCAACTACCAATGCTAACAGCTGGATTAAACATTCCTCACCCCTCCCCTACTCTCCACTTGCACAGGGTGAGCACTATGATGGCAGGAGAGCTGACGTGTGGAGCTGTGGTGTTAGCTATCTATCCTGTATGCACTGCTAGTGGTAAGTTTGTCTTGTGCATGTACTTAGTCAGCTAGACCTTGATAGGGTTCACTGAGGCCTTTGAACTATCTATTGTACTGTTACTGTACCTGTGTATATCATATGCATGTGTTTTGTACAACCTTGAATTCTTGAGCAAGAAACAGTAGTTCTTGTACATACCAGGGGCGGCGGAAGCATTTTAAGAATGGCCAGGCCATGAAAACTGTTTGTGAGCTGAGCAAGTAAAAAAATGTTTGGAGGACCAACATTGACTAGACCATGCACTTCAGAACAATGTTATTCATTTTGAATTAATATTGTATGCATTTCCAGACAGTACTGCTTACTTGCCTGATGACGTCAATCAATCAATCAGTCATACACAGCTTTGTCTCCAATGCTGGAGGTCGCTGGAAATATTATCTTAAAAGTTACAAAAGAACAGTTCTTAGTAGAAAATAGTAGTTCATGTTATGCCATACTAGGTAGTTCACTACTTAACTGTTCAATTTACTTTCAGATCATCGGTCCATCTTTTCCTTGGTCTTCCCCTTGGACGTCTACCAGGCACATTCTCCACAAACACTTTCTTTACCATCCTGTCATCTGACATTTCTCCCATTTTCCTCAACCACTCTGTCTTTTTCTTCTCCACTCTCGATACTACTGACACCGCCCCAATCTCGATCTGATGTCCACATTCCTCACTTTGTCCAGTATAGTCACTCCTTCCACTCTCCTCAGGCATCTCATTTCAAAGGCTTGCACTTTGCTCGTGTCTCTCCAGCAGGGTCCATGTCTCACATGCATACAGAAGAGATGGCATCACGGTGGCATTGATCACTCTCAGTTTTGTCGACTTACTTAGTTCTCTTCGATTGATTACCTCTTCTCTCAATGCTCCGATCACTTTGGATGCTGCACCTATTCTGTGGTCTACCTCTGCTTCACATGATCCCTCCTCTTCCAACATGGCTCCCAGGTATTTCATCGTCTTCACATTTTCTATCTCCACCCCATTCACTGTGATGTTGCATGTGCCTCCTCCCCTCTTCACCACCATTGCCTTTGTCTTCCTCCAGTTGATTATCATTTTCCATTTCGTCATCACTTCATCCAGCACTTTCACATTTCTTTCTGCATCCTTGTCCCTTTCTGTAACTAACATTAGGTTATCGGCAAACAAGATAAGCTGTATTGTGCCTGTTTCCATCTCCACCCCTCCATCAAACCTCTGCTTTGCCTCCCTCACAATGTTGTCCATGAAGATGTTGAATATCCATGGAGACATAGTGCATCCCTGTCTCACTCCTTGCCCTACTCCAAACCAATCTGATTGACACATGCCTTACCATTATCATATAATGACCTCACTGCTCTCAACAGCTCCCCATTCACTCCATATGTCCTCAGCACTCTCCACAGTAACTCCCTGTCTACCCTGTCATATGCCTTTGCCCCTATATTGTTTTCATTTTGCGATTTTGTTGTATGGCTTCATGTTACGGTAAGATATATATATATATAATACGTGAAGCTACGGTTGTATTGTTACACTGCAATTTATATAGCAAGTACAGGCGAAGTATTGCGAAGAAACATTTATATAGGCGGCCATTTTCTTAGCGTTCGTGAAGGGGAGACGGCACAAATAGGACTTTGAACGTCGCCCAGGTCGCCGTTGGTTGTGTTCTTGCTTACGGCATTGTGTTCTACGGCGTAAAAGCTCAAGGTTACGCGAAATACTACCTTAGGCGAAGGACAAGAGCGACGCTGAACTCGGTCAGCGCACAATATTGTTTCGTCGTCTTCGCTGTGGCTTATAGACTAATGGTCTTCATCACGCTGCCGAGGATGATTGACAGGAGCAACGACAAGCTTTGCGAAGACCGTGAATCGTCTACGCTAAGGTTATCCAGCTGTCTCTAGCGCAGGAATACATGGCACACACTGGAATCGTCTTCAGCACTGGCGCGCTGCGTTGCACTCGAACGAATGGCCTTCTGACAGGACAAAAACATGGTACTACAAATTTATGCTTCTGTGACCCGTGTTTTTCTCGTGTGTGTTTGCACTTTCTGTTGGTGTAGCTATTAAACTGTGTTAACGTTCAAATAGACATGTTTTAATTGTGCACAGTGTGCCTCCTGTGCAAATCTGCATGTGTCAATGCTGGTACTGTGTGCTTGTATATATGTTTGATTGCATGCACTAATAAACTGACATGACGTGGCCCTGGTGCACAACTACCCCAACCAATTGAGAGCTAGAGCAAGTAGTTCGAGTTGGGGCGGCAGCCCCACGAGTTTTTTAACTCGAAATACTTGTTCTAGGTCCACGCAAACCATCAGCATCCTCTTGTTCTTCTCAATGATCTTCTCGCCTAACTGCCTGACAGTGAACAACTGGTCTACACAACTCCTTCCCTTCCGGAATGCCCCCTGTTCTTCCAACACTATCCCTTCAGTGATTGTCCTCATCCTCTTCTCCAACACACTGGCATACACCTTGCCAGGTATACTCAGCAGGCTGATGCCGCGGTAGTTCTCACATTTTGTTCTGCTTCCTTTCTTATGGATCGGGACAAACAGTGCTTTCTGCCAGTCCCTTGGAACACTCCCAATCCTCCATGCCAGGTCTATGATTCTGTGCAGCCACTGTGCCGCTACCCCACCACCTGCCTTCAGCATTTCTCCAGTGACCCCACAGACTCCGGGTGCCTTCCCATTCTTCAGTCTCCATATGCTTGAGTACTCTTTCCACCTTTCTCTAACCTCTTCCTCATCGCACAACATCTGTCCAATTTTGTCACAAATTCTTCCCACTTCATTGTTACCCTTCGTCCTAGCTCTTATCTTTGCCCAAAACCTCCTCTGATTGTGTTGGAAATCACCCTGTAACATCTCACCAATTCTCTTCCATTCCTGATTTTTTGCGTTCCTCACTGCATTACTCGCCGCCCTTTTGGCCTTCAGGTACTCTTCCTTTGCCTCTGTAGACTTCACTTGTAGCCACCTCTTATATGCCTCCTTCTTGCTTTTCACTGCCAATTCGACCTCTTTGCTCCACCATGTGGTCCTCTTCTCTTTTCTGACTTTCTTTCTTCCACACACTACTTCAGCTACCTCCAAAACATCCCTCTTAAACTCGTTCCATGCTGCTTCCACGTCATCCCCATTTACACACTTTGCTTCCCTCATTTTGTGGTTCAATGTTGCACAATATTTCAGCTTCCCCTCTTTTGTTTGCAGTCTATCAATTCTCAGTCGACTCTTCTTTTCTGTCTTCTTAGTTAGCTTTCTTCCCCTCACTTTCATCTTCATTAGCACCAGGTGGTGATCACTACCAATCTCCGCCCCACGTATCACTCTCACATCATTTACATCCTTTCTCAGGTCTGCTCTTACTAGGAAGTAGTCTATGATTGATTGGAGCCCTCTTCCTGGACACTTCCAAGTGAACTTATGAATTTCCTTGTGCTCAAAGTGGGTATTCATTATGCTAAATCCATTTTCCGCACTAAACATGAGTAGTCTGCTCCCACTGTCATTCTTCACCCCTTCACCATGCCTCCCAATCACACCATTCCATTCTTCCGCATCATTGCCAACCCTTGCATTAAAATCACCCATCATCATCACCTTGTCCCCTCTAGGAGCTTTATCTACAACTTCCTGCAGCAGTGCATAAAACCCATCCTTGGTTTCGTTGTCTCTATCATCTGTTGGGGCATACACCTGTACGAGCGTCATCCACACTCCCGCAACCCGTAGCCTAATCATTACGCACCTTTCACTGATACACCTCCAGCTCTTGACGCAGTTCGCCAAGCGCTCTGCTACAATTATCCCCACACCGCACTTTGCTCTACCTTCTGTCACTCCAGAGAATACGTACTTCGCTCCACCTGTCTCCTTCATGCCATTTCCTCTCGCTTTAGTTTCACTGAGGCCGAGGACGTCTATGCTGTAGCACGTCATCTCCCGAATCACTTCTTCTTCTTTCATCCTTAGAGTTCTAACGTTCCAAGCTGATGACACCTGATGACGTCACTGACACATTGGGCGTCGAGTGTGTATGTTGGCGATCTTGCCAATATCTCGATTCAGTGAGCCTTATTCAAGACAACTGCTGTTTGTTGTTATATGATTGCATA